>CM028382.1:114517830-114648882 GCA_013146195.2 Codonopsis lanceolata
TTATAGTATTGACACAAATTTATTAAATTGACTACGTAGTATTGTTTTTTATATCGATGAGAGATTATTTCATTATGTTCACCAGAGAAGCCAATATTGAGTTGTCATGGGCCCGTTGACCGCCGAACATTGCCTTGGACCATAAATGATATGGAGAGTATTGATTGGATCACATGAGTAACTTGGGGACATTTGAGGAGTGCGTGTTGCGACACTTGAACATGCCATTGATATCGACCTTTGTGGAAAAGTGGCACCCAAATCAACGGTTTCCATTTACTGCGTTTGGGAGATAGCGGCGTTGCACGATGTGCATTACATTTACATCATCCAGTGGTTGGGAAACCCATTTTGGCAAGTACGAAATTAGCCGGATCAAGTCATCTCAGCCATTCTCCTACGTTTGCCTACTTACGGGTGGACGATGAGGTGAGGGGAAGTGGTATTAGATTTTGACATTGCAAGAATATTTGGGTGGCGAGGCGTAAGTCACCAACCGGCTCCAGCAGAGGCGGTTGGTTATTTCTTGTGGTTCTTTGAGGGCGGCGTTGTTCATGGACAAGTCGTCGAATCGGGTAAATGTTCACTTTCACAGTATCTGGATATCGGTGATATGCCCAATCACGCTGGGGTGCGGCGACTTTATCCTTTCTATCCTGGCGGCTTCGGTATAGCATCGAGGATTGGTTGTAGCGCAGATGGTGGGTGCTTGTCTCCTCGACATGTATAAAAATAAATTGTTTAGATACTACTCCCTCCGTCCTAAATTATCGTCCTCCTTTCCTTTTTTTCTCAGTCCCAAAATAATTGTCCACTGAAACTTACTTTTTAGAACATCACTTTTACCACTTTACCCTTACTTTTTCACCTTACTTTAATTATGGGTCACATACACATGTGCTTTAAAAGGAAACTACACATTAAACCAATATAAATAATCAAGTCAATTGTTTTTCTTAATTTGTGCTTGGGTCAAATAGGACAATAAATTAGGGACGGAGGGAGTATAAAATTACATTTTTTATTCGGCTATTATATTTGATGCTATTTTATTTGACACTATTTTATTTGACGCTATTTTATTTTATTGTAGGTCTGGATATATGAATACTTTCCTCAATTCGGACTCAAGTATTTCAGCGACATGGACCTCTCGAGAGCCATATGTTAAGAGATGGACTTCTACTACCGGTGGAAGAAGAAATGATCCCGATACTCGAAAGAGTATCGTAAAGTCCTCGATCGGATGACTGTTCTTTCTTAGTAAGTATTTATCATTTATAAATAATGTATTAAATAAAAGGTTGGATATTTATATTAATATTTATTTTTTCATGTGACTTGGACTCCTTTTACTCGTAGACCATCACAGGAGGTACCGTCGGTTTGTTCTCGAGGCATAATTCATTGCTTGAAAAAATCAGAGCCATACATGCCCGTCGTTGCTTGAGACAGCGGTTTGGATATATCCAAATTATTCCGGTCATGTATTCCGCGACAAAAGGTTTATAGAGGTCAAAGCCGTTTGAAGTACATTTGTGTCCACGATGAGATGCTTCGCAATTTCCAACAATGGGAGCATCATTACTATAAACCCAAGAGGCCCAGATTGTAGCGAGATTTCATCCGCCACCATAGATGGTTACGAGCAGTGGTTTCGGGAACGGATACATTATCGTGTGATGCCACCGGTTGATGATGATGATGATGATGAGGATGATGATGATGATGATGATGATGATGATGATGATGATGATGATGATGATGATGATGCTGACGACACTGAGGAGATGGGGGATCATCAACCATCGCGATCACCCACGATCGCATGCGCAGCCACATGGGCATCCCAAAGGCCTTCTCATCCATCGAGAGTTCTTTGAGGCATTTGCACGTAGATCGGCCGAGATCGAGTCGCATGTGCATGCTTCCTGTGGGCGCTCCATCGGTCAGAAAGAGATTCACTTGTGGTCCCAGTCTTATATGTCGTTGACGAAAGTTATTCACCGTTTGCGGATGTATTGTGATATACTATATGTTTATGTGATATACTTGTTGTTTGTGTTGTGATGCATTTACTATTCACCCCTACACTTTTACATAATTTATAATTAAGACTATACTATCGAAATTTGACAATTCACCCTACACTTTTTGAAATTTAACAATTAAGCCCCTAAACTATTCGAGATTTAACAACTAAGCCCCTACACTTTTGGAAATTTTACAATTAACCCCATACACTTTTGCAATTTCAACAATCAACCCCCTACACTTTTCGAAATTTAACAATTAAGCCCCTAAACTATTCGAGATTTAACAACTAAGCCCCTACACTTTTTGAAATTTTACAATTAACCCCGTACACTTTTGCAAATTCAAATCAACCCCACACACTTTTCGAAATTTAACAATTAAGCCCACCCGTTTCGAAAAAATAATTTTTGTGACAAACAAACTATGCAAAAATAACAATTAACCCTCGTAATTAATTAATTAATGTTTTACATCACAAGAAGTGTAAAATTAATCGTTAACTCTCTGTAAGGTAATTAGTAAATCGATCATGCCAAATTGGCGCCCAATGTCGTATTGTTGGGTCACTGAAAGTTCCCACCTTCGGAATAATAATAGGCGGGCAGGCGGGGGACTTGAAGGCTTCATCCCAGTCTTTATGAAATGGATACAATTCACCCACCCAAAGTCAATACTTGTGGACCGGGGTTGTGGCGGTTGTCCATCAATCGCATCGCTAAGCAAAGAACCATGTATTGCAACCAAGCAATATATTCGACAAACAAGTCACAATCCTCACGATACACGTAGCAGTGTGATGATAAAACCAAGCATGCCCAGTTCAACCAATGCTCGGGAATTTGGAGAGGTATGCCAATTCGGACATACCACTGATCCTTCAAGGTCACCTTCAAGAAGTTGATGGCCGAGTAGAAGTCCCAGTAGTCGAAAGTTCCCGCATCAAGTCATTACGCTTTTGATCCCATTTTTCTTCGTCGTGATAAATAAAGTTGGGCAATTACTGGAAACCACAATTTCCATCCGCTTTGACATCTATAACATTTGATATGAAAGTGATCATCAATGGTGGAAGGTGAGGCGTATGGAATTGAATTACCCGTCGATGCTAATGAACTACGTCCCTTTTCCTCGACCTCTACCTCTACCTCAGTTATTGTCTTTACGGTTGACGGTTAGCATGTTCGCCCATAACTTTGTTGAGGCGAAAATTATAAAAATTAAATCATAAATCGAGACTATACACAAATGTAAAAAGTAATGTGACATATACATTTAACATTGTAAAACACGAGAGGTCTCTCTTTGTCGAGTTCTTCTTTGGGCGCCTTTGTGTCGCACTATTTACGGTTCTCAATGTTAGTTGGGGGATGTACAACATCGAAAAAGCTGTTTAGCATAGTGATATTGTTGTGATTCGAAGTCGAATCCATATCGATAATATGTTTTTGATCAAATCGAAGCGATTCCCTTGATGTACTCATATCTTGAACTCCGCCCATAGACAACGTCTTCCAAAACACATGGATTTGATGGGGTTCAATCGGGATATTTTCCTCCATGTGCCACATTTGGCAACTAATGGTAAACCGTACTTGTCCTCAACAAACACCCACACCTTTTAGAATCACCCTCACTTGGCTCCTACATACATTGTGTCGAATTCCAATCGTATGCTAGCAACTCGAGGGCATGAAGATACCTTATATCTTAATCGACGGAGAATAAACATTGAGGATGTCAAAGGATGAGCTACATTCAAATTCCTTTCAAATAGAGCCAAGATCTCATTGAGCTGCGCTCGATAGCATCGTGGATTTGATCAAATATATGATCGAAACCCCCAATGGCGTGCATAACCATCTTTTCATGCGGGAGTGTGCTCTCAACTTTGTAACATATTGCACGATTACAATAAATATATTGCATTCATAAACAATAAATATATTGCATTCATAAACAATAAATATATTGCATTCATAAGCGTATAAGTTGTACTGTTTGTCGTTTGATTCTTAGAAATGCATGTATTGTTTGGTCCAAGCACAAACAAATCTATCCTTATAGGGCTCCAACCAAGTAGAATTAACATATCGAACAACTGCTGAGTATTTGCCCACGCTTCTTCCATATCTCGACAATGTTACGTGTATTCTTCCTCCGATTCTTGACTCAACTATATCCATCCACCTCTTCATAAATATTGCGTATATTTCCTACTTTTCAAGGTTCCTACATACTTCTCGACATCCTTTGCTATGTGTCTCTTACACAACATATCTTTGAGACGTTGGAAAGTATGCGCTTGTATTGCATTCATGAGCCAATTCCTATGCGTGACAATGACATCAGGTGGGGCGAACATGAACTAATAAAACACGCAATCGATGTAATGCCCACTTGACCAAATGTTTCACTTTTCTCATTCTTCAAGAATGCAAATCGACATGAAAATTTTTCCCCCGATGTAACTCGAATGATTTCCAATAACGGCAAATCATATTTATTAGTCTTGTATGTTGAATCCATAAGGAGAACGTGCGGAAATAAGACTAACATCTCTTGACCGGATGAGCAAACATAACATCACCAATAAAGCTTTGTTTTTGGGCAAGTTTCTTTGACTTTGAACCGAAAAATATATCCAAGTCGGCGCGTCTTATCTAAAAATACTCCATTTTTGATTTATTTCCCATCTTCTTCGTTCTTATACCTACCAAAGCATTCTCACATGCTTTCGAACTTCGTTATCGATTTTCCTTTTTCAATATATTCAATATCTGTTTCGACACATTAGCACTATAAAGTTGATCAACCCTTTCAATCTCGGCCCTTTGTCAACTTGATGCGAAGTGTGCCATTTTTCTCCAATTGAAAGTGGATGGTTGTGAGCATTGTTAAACTTCGCTAACTTTAACTCTCCAACCATCATCTTTTATTTCCTCCAAATACATTTCAAATTTACAAAGAAGCTTCTTCGAACCATTTTTCTTTACATCATTCAAGTCTTTTTTTACCATCGTCGAGGTTTTCCACCATTCTCAAAACTCAATCAAATTTTACGAGTGTTATCAAATTTACTTTTACTTCTAGACACATAAAAGTACATATTCTCGACGTCAGGTATCTCTAATCCACTTTTCTGCTTCTCGATCAATAAAATTTTCATCCGTCACAAAAAAAATGAGATACATCCAGAAATTAAATGATTCTCGTTTTCGAGTTTTCGAACGGTAATCCTATCAACAAACAACACAAAAATCATATTACCCGTTTAATAATGAAAAAAAATTCAAAAAAATTACAGCAAAAATTAACTGAAAGAGTCGCTACATAGTAGCGGTTCTTCATGTAAACAGCCGCTACTAAGAAGCGGTTCTACTACAAAACATCCGCTAATAAAAACCGGACCAACCAACAAATAACCGCTACAAAAAAACGGACCTACCACAAAAACATCCGCTTTTAATCGCGGTACTTTAGCAAAACATTCGCTGGTCGGTATACATAGCGGATTGTGAAATGTTAATTTTTTTTCCTAATTACGGTGAAAATACAATAAAACTTCAATAAGTGTTGCGTTGGGTCACTCACCTGAAAATAATCATCATTGTTAGCAGTTGCATCTTCATTATGATTATAATTATAACCCATTATGAGTTGAGTTGAAGGTTTTAGAGAGATTTTGAGAGAGAGAGAGAAAGATGAAGGATTTTGAGAGAGAGTGAGAGAGAGAGAGACCAAGTGTGTGTGGGAGGGGGCGGCTGAGTGGGCGGGGGGGTGGGTGTTAGTTTAGGGAATTAAATGTAGGTAGGGATATTTATGAAATTTTAGTCTTTAAATGGTGTTACGTTTAATATTTTAAGTGTTGCGTTTAGGATCACTCTTTACCATTTTATTGACCGATACCATTAGGTTGCATTCGATAATTGTCCGTGTATTCCCACTTATCCAAAAACCGTCTAAAATTGTTGGCAGCCCATAATTTCTCGCCCAATGAAATCGTGTCCTGCCCCCACTTTCCCGCCATAATCACTACCAAAAATCGGGACAAAGAATCAATCGACCAGAAACCGAAATTCAAAAACCATGATATCTTTATCGCTCATCTCTCCAACTATAACCGGCCCAAACTATGGTTCTCCTCCCAATTCAAAGATTTATAGTAAAGCTGCTAACGTTAGCTCCCTCCCCCTTAAATTTCATCCCATTTCTCAACCCAGAAGCCCTCTGAAAGGTTACCCTCCGTTCATGTCTTTCCAGAAGCCTCGCTCTTATTCGAATTTCCATATGGATGGAGAAGAAGAAGAAGAAGAAGGCTTGGTTCAAGAAATTAGGGTTCCGAACGAGTGGTTGAATCCCTCCAAAGCCTTGGAGGTACTGTTTTTTTAGTACACTTTGGAAATGATGTCAGATCGAAGTTCATAACGTCTACATTATGGATTTGATGGTTAATCAATGGCAAATGTTTGAGTGTATTGAGGTTTTATATGAGATATTTAAAATCTTGCAGGTACCGTCACTGTTTCCCTGAAAAAAAGAAAAGAAAAGATCTGATCTGATGGGCATGGGCAGATATTTTGTGGTTGTTAGAGGGGCTGAGGCGGAACTATAATTTATATACAGTTTTATTCTATCAGTATTTTCTGATTGAATTTGGAACCACCTGGATGAAATATCAGGCTTCTTTTACTATCTAAATGTTCTCATTACCACAATTTTTTTATTTTTTTATTTGGGGGAAGAAGCTACATTTAATATTGATACAATGTTGGCCAATTTGTTGGCAAAACGCTGCATTTTCTTGCCCAAATGCAGCACCAAGCATAACTTTAGTTGTTATTGGGGGGTTCAAGTATCATGTTCGTCAATTGTGACATCATCTTCTAAAAATAATGAATTGATCACGAAGAGGGGTCTCAATTTCTATCATGGGTAGCTGGGTAGAGAGATTGGGATATATGCTAGAGGACGTCACATGATTAATCTATATTATGTTAAGAGTCAACGATCCCTTGTGCAGTTATTAGAAGTTGCTTGGAGCAAGAGTAGTGGTGTTGTGTTACGGCTTTATGAATTCTTCACACTGTAGATTCTGTAATGGATAATGATTTCAATTGGTTGATATTGCTTCTCTTTTACCAATGACTACCATGTGAAAGACGAGGGAAAATTTAAGGGTGTGTTGGTCCCTTAAATTTTATTGTATGACTTTTGTTGTTCTTCAATCCTTGCTCTCTGGTTTAAAAAGATATTGATGCCCCAAGACTTAGGTAACGTGTCAAGTCAAGCCTCAAAACCCACATTCTGAACCTATATCATGGGAAATTTGACTCCAGGGAAGATTGCAATGACTCAATTTCTGCCCAAATCTCTTCTGCGATTGGATCGGAGCACAAAATGCGGTATATGCTGCATGTACCAAAAGTCCCAAACTTGACCACTGCACAAAGAGCTCCTAAGGCTGGCCAAGTCTCTTCATCTCTTCATTACAAATCAATGTTGTCTGCACCCTTTCGCCATAACATCCATGCCAAGTTAATTTTTTCCAGGATCGATTTTCAATTGAGTTCAAACACTCCCTTTTTCATGCTCAGTAATTCATATTGGTCCTTTTTTTTCATATCGGTCCATTTGGAGCAGGCTTCTGTTTCATATGTTCCAACTGCCAAAGAGTTTTTCTTGTCAGTTGATTAAATATATGGAGGAATAATTGAGATATGGCTGATCATATGCCAATGCATCTCCCTCTCTGGCTAGGCTCGATATGGTAACATACCTCATTAGTAGGTTCCTCTTAGTGTTGGGTGGCTTGAGTCAATGTGGCATGAATAATTTAATATCTAACTCTCGTACCATTAACAACATAGTCAGTCAAGAGTTACTACCAAGTTGAACCCCTTATAGAATGTCAGACATGAAACAGTTGCAGACATGAGATTCTACACTGGTCCTGTGTAAGGAAGGTCCTGCCTTTAAGTGGCTTCTCATGCATCTTGTGTCAACTGTTTGATAATCCATTTCGAGTGGAGAATTGCGACAATGGAATTATTGTAGCTGACTAGGGGGTGTCTGCTCGAGCATTGACCCACATGTGAACTGGATCCCTCTATGGGCGTTATTTGTTATCCTAACCATCCCACTACCAGCATTTTTGTGGCTTATAGATGGCTTCTTGTGCTGCTGAGGCTAACTCATTAATAACTTCTCTTTGGGTGGAGCCATGGGAGTTTAGCCATTTACTCTTGCGTAAGAAGCCTGAAAAGGGATTGCTAAGGCATAGATTTATGGCTTGAAAGGGTTTTTCCCTCGATCCTTACCTCAGAGGTGATATTACTGTGAGACAATGTTATATCTGATCAAAGAATAGCCCCAAAGGTTGATTGATCTGTAGTCATTTAGGGCAAAAAAATCAAACTCTCTCTCTCTAGGTCACATCGTGTTTGTACGTATAATGCTGTATGCTCAGTCCTTTTCAGCATCACTGCAGGAGTCAGAATGGCTGAGAGTAACACTGCACAAATGGTTGGATGATGAGTTCTGTCCAGAGGAAACTAATGTACGAATTAGCAAGGTCGCTGCAAACTCATACTACAACTCTTTGATGGAGAAACAAACTGATCTAGGTGATATTCTAATAAAGATGGCTATAGAATTGGAAAGTATCTCCTATCAAGAAAGCTTTCATGGCGCATTCACATCTGCAAATGCAGCAGTGAATCTTATTCTCCAACGTATAGTCACGGAGTGATTGCTCATCTATTCACAAGGTTTGAGTTCTTTTACCTAAAATCTGATTTTCATAACTGATGAGTTTAAGACAATTTTCTGTTATTTGATTGGGTGCAAACCATGCATGATGATTGAATATATGAAATGATTGTATTGGCAAGTACACAAGAAAACTTTGCAACAGACTTGCCTTAAAAAAACATTTCTTCAACCATCCATTTGGGCATTAATCTGAGGACCCTTGGTATTGTTTACACTATAACATCCATCTGCAAAGATAGTTGCTAGTGGTTTGTTGCTTCCTCTTCTTGACCTTTTTGATACTTCTAGATACATTTGATGACCGAGTATGGAGATCGTTCTTAGGTGGTAATCCCTTCGTCTAGGAAAAAAGAGTCGCATTTGAAAAGTCAAAGTTTTAAAAGTTGTAGTTTTACTTCTAGATTTCTGTAATTTTGCAATAATTCTATCTTTTTTTGGTAAGACACGTTACAGTAATATCATGTTTTTGAGAAGAAAGAAAGAAATTGAAAAAAATTGTGAAAATTTCTAGCTCAAATTTGGGAATGAGACTCTTCTCTTGGGATAAACTCAAAAACAAAGCGTGGCTCTTTTTTTGGACAGATGGAGTATTTGTTCCATTTTGTATTTTCTATAATACAAGTGTAAATTGTTGCTCTTTGCTGACCGGAATTTTAAGTGATTATTGATTGAGGTAGCATGTTTTTTTTTCATTTTTTTCTTCTTAACATTAATTACTTATGTTTTTATGTGGTGGTTTTATAACAGTAGTGATTTGTATTGTTTTAATGAACTGTACATTCTCAGAACAGTGATCAAACATGAGGGTCAGAATGTATGGTGTTTTCACGCTCTAGTACTACAGAGAAGTTATTCAAGCTCCATTCTGCGAGAAGGTTAGGATTTTTTGCATCTACCGATTTATATTACTTCACTGTCTCTAACTCAATTTCTACTGATTAACTTGTGATTAGTAACATGTATTTATCTTTCTTCCAACTTCACAGTTCATATTAGCATCCCCACCCCCTCCGTCCCGTCTTGTTCTGGTAACAGCTCCACTTGTTGATTTGCTTTGCTTTGGGTGACTGCTGGTATTTTAATATTATGCTCAACTTGTTCTTCTCTACTACAGCCGCCCTCCTTAAATTTCATATATATATATTATATATATATATATTATTGGTGAGGCAGTAGTACACCAAGGATATCTTTTTTTATTTTGATACAGATGAATATTTTCCCATACCATTAGTTGTTCTCATTCTACGTCCATAGAAATCTCTCTAACCAACAATTAGGGGATGAATCTGTAATCACCACATTAATCTGTCGTCTCATTGTGACCACGTCTCTGGAAATCCACCAATCAATTTCTAATCTCTAATGGCACTAATATAATTAAATTTTCTTAGATACATTCATATTCAGAAAACCCGCTGCGCATTGCTCTGCAATAATGCCGTCATGTGATTTCCCTGTTCTGAATAAACTTATGATGTTCACTATCAATCACATGTTAAAATTACAAAATGTGATTATGATAATGAATGGTAGACGTAATGTTAATCTCAAATATATCAGCTTAAAATGCTAATCTTAATTCTTAACATATCAGCTCTTTTGTCGCTTTCTATTAAAAATGCAGATCCTACCCGAGTTGAAAATTAATGGATACCTAAAATATATTGCCCCAAATTTAGAAATTTCTGAAGATAGAATGGTAATGCGGCATAGAAAGTGGGTTCTGTGATTCCCTTGGTTCTTTTTAAATAAGAATGACAATGAACTATAGGACAAAGGTTAGTGTTGAACTTATGTTTTGGAGTCTTTAGTTACTATTCATTCCCAGTTTAATGTGTATGGATAGAGCCAAGTCACAAGAGGCTTGGCTTCACGCAAGCTTGCTCAATTAAAGCTCGATTTACAAGTTAAACGACAGATTTGAGCAACCTGATTTTATGCTCAGCAATTTTGTTGAGCTCGGCTCAAGCTTCCCTTGATATGTTCATGAGAATCTTTTTACTCTTTGTTCATGGCCGAATTACTCAAGCTCGGTAGTATAATATGAACTAAACTGCTCGAGGTTGAATCAAGAGACCGACAAGTAAAAGAGCCTACTTTGATCTTCATTTCATGTACAAGTGTGGGCATTCTTAATAAGATAAACTCCTCAAAAAAGAAAAAAGAAAAAAGAAAAAAAGAGAGAAATTCCATGTAGACCCTGGCCTCCATGGCTTTGACTGCCCATTTTTGTTTAGTCCAATGTCGATTCAAATGGATCCATTTGAAGCCCTAAACAATTGAATGAGATTCGATAGCAGTTATTTTTACAAGGAATCAAATTCAACCCACCAACCAAACATACTTTGGTTATGCATTTTGATGAATTTTTGAGTTATGGTTTAAGATAGAAAAGAGAACGTGGCTGGATTTCAGTGGGTAGCCCCGCTGGCGCTGGATACTCATCCAATCAATCATGAGGGCATTTAAATAATTTCCTTGGAAATCGAAAAAGATGAGTATTTAAATATTGTTGTAAGGCTGTGAAGAAGTGGCAAGGGAAAAACTTGTGTAGGATGAAATTTGGTAAACACGATCCAGTAGGGGAAGAAGGTAATAAAATATAAAATATATTAAAAAATCATAAAATGGTGGTTCGGCTAAGGTGGTTTGAGGCGGAAGCTTTTAACCTTGATGATGATGGAGGTCTTGTGCTTGTTGTTTTTAATTGAAATGTTTCATCTTTTGCTCTAGTGCCCCTTTTAATGATAAAAAGTGACATATTTAATGTTAAAAAATGATACTTTTAAGGTTAATAATGACGATTTTTAGTTATAAGACAAAATGACACTTTTAGGGTCAAAATTAACACATTTAATGTCAAAAACACATTTTTAATGCCAAACGTGATAATTTTCATTTATAAAAAATAACACTTTTCAAAATAAAATCAACACATTTAACTCTAAAAGTGACTCATTTAAGTCCAAAAAACAACATTTTTTTAGGGAAATTTTTTTAATTTTCATTAAAAAAGTAAAGCGACACTTCTAAGGTCAAAAGTAACACATTTTATTTTACAAAGTGACACTGTTAATAGTAAAAAGTGAAATTCTGCATATATAAACATGAAAGGTGGCGCCTAAATTTTTTAAAACTAAGGGTTGTATTGAGATTTCTGAATTTTGCCCCCATTTAATCTGGATAGATCCGCCTTACGAATAAGGATCCGTAAGACCGTTTTACAGGAGACCATCTCAATTACTTTGATGCATTTTCGTGCAGAAATTTTCATTCTCTCGAATATTTTTTACACAAATGTGTTTTTTTTTTGTCATGACACGTGTCGATTACAATCTTTGTTTTGATTTTGGCTGGCTGCACGTCATAATTCAAAAACCGCTTGTGTAAAATAAATTATATATCGCCGGCGAATGAAAATTTAATTCTTTAAAAGAGTTCATATTTGAAACATATTATAATTATGAGCTTTTGTGTTGGTATAATTATAATAATGTTCAAGTATAATCAATATGTTAATGCTAAAAATGAAAGACTAATTTGAAATTTTATGAAGATTGTAGACATAATACTCCATTCATTAATAGCAAAGAGTTCTTGTTTGAAAGTCAAAATTTTTTTTTTAAAAAAATGATATTTTTAGTAGTCTATTAGTAATAACATGACACTTTTATACTTTAATTTTTGAAAGTGAACTCTTTAAGTGAAATGTCCAAAAATAGAATGGCTTTTTGGCCGGAAGAGAGGGAGTATTTGATAGTGGACAACGCCCACAACCTCTGCCACCATTGCCTTCAACATCGCCCCCATACCCTCTGTCGTTGCCTCTTCCAACAATCACCTCAAGTTATCGGTCGGGAAAAAGATTGCAAGGAGGTGAGAATGAAATTGAGGTTTCTTAGTGGGTAGGTTTGGGGGAGACAAAAGGTAGAAAGGGATGAGTTTGGAATGGAGGAAGATGAGTAGGCAGATTAAGAGGATGAAAGATGTGATGAGTTTTGATGATAGCTTGGCAGCCTGTAGTACAATGCGAACAAGCTTGAGGTGGAGCTGACATTCTACTTCTTGCCATTTGCGATGAGAGAAGGAAGGAGCTGCTAATTAGAGCAAATATATGGAAATTAACATAATTGTTTAGAACGAAATTCAAGAAATGGGAAAATGAATCGTGCTTGATGTGAGTTTGGGGTATAGTTGGAGATGGGTCGTCAGTTTCATTTCATACGGTTGGATTCTTTTTTCATTGCATGAGGAGGAGGGAATTTTTGGAGACGTGGATAACAACTAGAGCTTGTGTGCCATTGACCGGAAATGGTGGATCTATGTTGTGTTCGAGGAAGAAAACCAGAGCGAGGAGGGGTTTGTTGGAGGAGAGAGAGATGGAAATACGACATGGAGTTCTATCCGTGAAGAAGATGAAGATGCCAGAGTCATATTTTCCTAAAATTTCCTTTTTTAGTTTTTGACTAAAACGTTGGTAAAAATTATTTAATATATATATAAATATATATATATATATATATATTTATATAAATATATATAAATAGTTAGTTCCAAAAGCATCCCATTTACAAGAAAAAATTACATTCTACCTGATTTTCCGAAAAATAATTCACTGCATAAGGCCTTAATAGACATCTTACTTGGTATTAAGTAAGGGCAAAATTGTCCTTTCATCAAAATTAACGTTCCTTTCAAAGATAATTTCAAGGACCAAATTATATAAATGAAAAATTATAATTTCAATATCGGATATCATATAAATGAAAAATTATAAGTTCAAGGACCAAATTATATATTAATCCTATTTAAAAAAAATATTTAGTGTGGAAATAAAAAAAAAGATATACAGATACAATAAAGTAACACTAGCTCTTTAACTGTCCCTTCATGATTGAGCAACTTACATTTGTCGCATGATTAAATTGGATGCGGAATTATTGATCGGGTAGTTGGGAGATGCTCAACTAAACGGGTGACTTGCCAATTTCCATCAACCATAAGTTAACGGTCCATAGATAAACAACGGATGGGGATAGTATGAATTGTCCAATTGTCGCAAATCGCAATCCAAATCAACCCCAATCAATTTGCTTGCTAGAATACTTTGCCAATATATATATATATATATTAATTATAACTAAAACAGAAGCAGCTACTGTCACGTGCGGCTTTCTGTGAAATGTAAAAAATTTTAAAAAAATTATATGATGTCACGTGTCACCCTCTTATAAATTGTAGTTTTTTTTATATTACTCATAAAAGTTTTATCTCATTTGATTTTGTAATTAGTTTAGGATAAATTTTATACGGTTAGTTATGATAAGTTTGATATTATCACAATTGATTTCAAAGTTTTAGATATAAAAAGTTAGTTTTTATCACAATTGATTTCAAAGTTACGATTAGTTTAGGATAAATTTTATCTCATCATTATCACTGTAACTTTTAAATGCTTAAAGTCTTTAAGGAATTTCATACTAATAAAAAATTTACAGTAAAAAGTTATTATGATAGATTTTATGGTTAGCTTATGATAAATTTGATCAAATTTGATTTTATATGGTTAGTTTATGATAAGTTTTGTTGCGGATAGACTTTATCAAATTTGAAATGGTAAAAGTTTTTTCTTTAATTAAATGTTAAGCTTTATCGGAAAAAATTTTACACACACACACACACACACACATATATATATATATATATATATATTTGCCAAAATCACTTACCCGTGTCACTTAAATGGTAAAAAGTTTTTTACTTGAAAAAGTTTTTTTCATAAAAGTTTTTTTTTTCAAAAATCAATTAGTTTAATATAGATTTTATCAGATTTGATTAATAAGGAAATTTTAACAAACAAATCTTTTTTAAATTCAAATTATATTTATCTATTTTAAACAATCTCTTTCAAATTCAAATTATGTTTAAGATAAAAATTACTAAAATAAAAGTTGTTGCTGCCACGTGACGACTTTATGTATAAAGAAAAAAGCTTTAAAAAGATTTTGTGCTGCCACGTATCATTTTTGAAATGGTAAAAGTTTTTTCTTTTTTCAAAATCGATTAGTTTAAGATAAAAAGATTTAACGTGTTTCATCAATTCTCATGGTAAAAGTTTTTTTATTTACCATTTTTTGTTTACAAAATCAGTTTGTACACGATAGATTTTATCATATTTGATTTAGACAAGTTTAATTTGATTAGGACTTCTCAATTCTCATGGTAGAAGCTTTTTAATTTTTATTATTTTACCAAAACTTGGTCAATTTAAAATAGATTTTATCCAATTTGATTAAACGTTTTCCACCAACACCACAACTAACCACTACGAAATAGTTTGCAAATTAAATCTACAAAATTCGCATGGATTTTCAGTTTGATGATTCAGTGTGATCTCACTTTTTTTTTTGATTTATTAATTATGTGGACATCTTGCTGTTGTTGGTTCATTCAAATAGTTCAAATTCTATCTACAAAATTAAGTTTCATAAACAATACTAAGTCAACCGTGCATCGCACGGGTAATAGCCTAGTATATTACTAAAATAGAAGTCGCTACAGTCATTGTTTTTTGTTAAAAGCTAAAAGTTTTAAAGGAATTCGGTACTGCTACGTGTCACCTTCGAAATTGTAAGTTTTTTTTTTTTTTTGAAAAAATTAATTAGTTTAAGATAAAAATTCTAAATCTAATTAGATAAGATAAAAATCATAAAACTAATTTGATAAGATAGATTTATAATATAGTTTTATGAGTAAATTTATGATAGAAATTTAGGATTTTGTTTTTTTTTTTTTTCAAATATCGTTTAATTAAACTATATTTTATCCTATCAAATTTATACAAGTTTAATTTGACTGAAAATTTTAAATTTCCATCTCTTTTCATTTTTCTACTATTTAATTTATACAAATTATCCACGGGACAATTTTATGTTATTTTTTTCTACTAACCTATATTTATTAATTATTAATTAATAACCTATTATTTATCTATTAACAACTATTAAAATAGAAGGCGCTCCTGTCACATGACGCATTTCAGTTGAATGTTTAAAGTTTTAAATGATTTATGTGCTTTGACGTGACACTTTCTTTTAAGGGTGTAATTTTTTTAAAATTTTTAAAACCGGTACCTCCTTTATAAATGCTAAATTTTTTTTAACTGCCAAAATCGATTAGTACGAGATGTATTTTATTAAATTTGATTTAGACGCGTTTCACTTGATCAAGACTCAAAATTCTCATGGTAAAAGTGTTTTCTTGTTGATAGATTTTATCAATTCTCATAGATTTTAATATTTCAATTATAAACAACTTTGCTCACAAAAAAACTATTAAAACCGTGTATACAGTACTATATATATATATATATATTTTTTTTTTCTTCTATCAAAAATTAAAACTGGTGTCTTTTTTGTATATGGTAAAAGTTTTTTTTACCAATATTTGCTGCCAAAATCGGTTAATACATGATATTTTTTTTATCACATTTGATTTAAGCGAGTTTCACCTGATTAGTATTCCAAATTTTCATGATAAAAGTTTTTTGTGTGGGTAGATTTTATCAATTCTCTTAGGTTTTAATCTTTCAATTACATATTCATATGATTAATTTTGAATATTTACCTTATTTTTCGTTTTTTTCAAATTATTCTAATTAAAAACTTTAATTATTTGTTACAAGTTTAGAAAATCATCTTATTATAAACAATTTTTGCAATTGTACATACGGTACTATATATATATATATATATATATATATATATATATATATATATATATATATATATATATATATATATATATATATATATATATATATATATATAAATTCTTTTTTTTGCTCCCAAAATCAAAATTGGATAGATTTTGAAATTGATGTATAGATTTTATCACATTTGATTTAAACGTGTTTCACTTGATTAGACTCCAAATTTTTATCGTAAAAGTTTTTTTGCGGATAGATTTTTTCACATTTGATTTAGATGTGTTTCAATTGATTAAAACTCTTAAATTCTTATGATAATTTGGTTTTTTTTTTACCATTTTTTACTGCCAAAATTAGATTTTGCACCGGATATATTTTATCACATTTGATTTAGACAAGTTTCATTTCATTCGGATTCCTCAGTTATCATGGTAGAAGTTTTTTAATTTTTATTATTTAACAAAACTCGATCAATTTAAAATAGATTTTATTAAATTTGATTAAATGTGTTCCACCAAAACCACAAACAATCATTGCGAAATATTTTCCCTCCATCAAACCGCTCCTTAACGAGTTTGTCTTCACGGTACTTCCCCGTCCCTCACTAAGAATATTTGTTTGATTTTATAATTTGCATAAATTTTCGTTTTGATGATTCGTTGTGATCTCAAGATTTTTTTAATTTATTAATTATGTGAAAATTTTGTTATTGTTGGTTAACTCAAATAGCTTGCAAATTCTATCTATAAAATTATGTTTCAAAACGTGTATCGCACGGGTAATAACATTTAAAGTTGATGAGAAAGCTTAAGGTTGTGACACCTCACATTATTTTGTTAATGCTGCATTCTCAAATTTTTTAACAAGAGAGTCTTTTCAAATTCAACCGTAAATGATTTGTTTGTCATTATCTATTAACTATACTTAATTACAATAGTTATAAAATGAGGTATTAACCTATTCTATATAATACTTATAATCCTTCCTATATGACTCCTATTATTACCAGCTGTAGAATTGCTTTAGCTATTATTGGTTCAAGAATTCAAAAAGTTTTATATATATATATATATATAGTTTTATTTAGATATATAATAAATAATGTAATACTAAAAAAAAAATGTCATTTGGCACAATGGATTGAGTATGTGTAAGTGTTGAGAGAAGCGAGGAAGTACAAGGTTCAAGCCTCTTCACCTTCTTTTTTGTAGTTTTTTTAGAATTAAATAATTTTTTGTACTTCAATTTATTATTAAATGATAATAAAATATTGGATCATTTTTTAATAATACATTTATATTATATTATACTCCCTCCGTCCCTAAATTATCGTCCTCCTTTTCTTTTTCGTCCGTCCCAAAATAATTGTCCACTTTGAAACTTACTTTTTTAAAACACCACTTTTACCACTTTACCCTTACTTTTTCACCATATTTTAATTATGAGCCACATACACATGGGCTTTAAAGGAAACTACACATTAAACCAATATTAATAATCCAATCAAATAGGTTTTCTTAAACGGTGCGCCGGATCAACCAGGATAATAAATTAGGAACGGAGGGAGTATATCTTATAAAATAAGTATGTCTATGTCTCATAAATTTAAAAGGTGTGAAAATATGGAAAAAGGGTCCTACCATAATATTTGTTCCAGCATTATTGGAGTGTAAAGGCAATAACAAGTGGTTGGCCAAGAGAAACATGTCATGTCACTATGTCGGTGGTAGTACATAAGTTGATGGTAGGATTAAGGTAGGGCAATGGGCATGCATTATGCATATAATTATAGACTATCAAAGGGTACGAGAGTGCGATTTTCTTGTTTTTCTTCCCAACCAATTATTCGCAACAATAACGAGTGAGTTGTCAACACTATAAATGGAACGATACCCATTTTCTTTCCTAAATAGTCACTGCTATTCCGATCACATCTTTATTCTCTTGTTAATAATTCTAAGGGAGAAAGTTGTATAATTTCAAAGTTATTTTCGATATATAGTACCGAGATTAATAGTAATGATACGGATAATATCATAATTAAGAATGCTATCTATATTTATATTATAATTGGTGGTCCTGATCAAATTATGTCAAATACAACTGACGGTCCAGATTGATCCGTAAGTATGTGAGTTACATGTAAACCACATTTATGCGTTTTGTTTGGATTATTCATTCCACAATTACATATAAAATCTTCAACTGTGGGTTTTGTTTGAATCATCCCCTTAGTTATGAGCTTTATTTATCTCAAACATCAATTATAACCATCTCATACCGATATCGTGCCTATAACACGGGCATATATTCTAGTTTTGGTGGTGATATACCAAACACAAGATTCAATTTCTCCCGAACATGTTCTAGAAAGAACCCATTACAAAATCTATATATATAATAATAAACGTGATTTTTTCGCCTAAAACTGATTTCCATAAATGGAAACATTGGAAGTTAAAACACTTTGTTTTTTTATTTTGTTTTTATGTTAAACATTTAATATTCTTAAATAAGTTGACATGCATATATTTATACATTTCTAGGAACTTTGAATACACTTAAACTGTTGGTATTCTCAATACAATTCACAATATCATATTTAATATTTTATTTTCCATCACATTTATATACGTCTGTGGATATTCTTTGCGGATGTTTAACCAATCATCTTTTAAAAAAAAATTTAAAAATTTGGTCACGAAATAAGCTTTAGACATTTTTTATGTAGGACAAGATTGTATTAGTTATAATTTTAAGTTTGAGTATTTTTATTTTATTGTAATTTTCTTATTTAATTTTAATAGGGTAATATTTTTATGTTTAGAAATAGATTTATGTATATAAGTGATGAATTTAAGTCAAATTATGTTACTATATATGTTAGGCTACTTTTAAAGAGATTTTAACTTGTTTTCCAAGCATTACTAATCCTATAAAAATAAGCTTCATTATAATTTCGAAATTAATTGATTATTTTAATAAAATTATAGTTTTCTCTTTTATCTGGTGGATTATAGTTATTTCTTCCTAGTGGATTATAGGTTGGTTAATGTTTGATGAGTTCAACCTTATTTTAAAGTGTTTCTCGTGGTAAGAGCCCTTGTTGATTATTTCCGCTGCATCAATTTTGAACATAAACTTTTTACTACAACTATTATGACTTTCATATCATCTGTCCTAAGAGACGTCCACATACAAAGATTCAAATGGATTCTTAAATTTAAAGTTGTTGACATAGCTTAACTATAAAGTTATATTTTTTTTATAAGCATGAACAATGATTGCATAAAAAATATTAAGAAATGTAACAAGTAAATTCATCAGTTATAAATTCAAATCTCAAAATTTTAGCTATGTATTCTTTTCAAAATAACCTTGAGAAGTATATTTAAAATTTTAGAATATAACAAATCTCGGACAATAAAATAAAATATTTATCATTAAACAATGTTTTAACTAAATATTTGACTTTATTTTAAATATTGAAGTCTCAAATTATTAGATTTGTATTTTTTCCAAAAATATTTAAAAGTTGTACAAGGAAATAGAAGGTAAAACAAAATGATAGATGCTCAATTTTTTGAATAATCTGGGGAGATATCGTTACGATTTCTTATCGAATTTTAGGTGAATGAAATTTTGAAGTAAAATAATCTAAGTCAAATGAAGGATTCTAGATGAATGGTTCTAACTTAAGGGTTGTATTTGTTAGACGACAGATGTTGAATTTGGTTAGATGTCGAGGTCGTGCATTGCTTTATTAAAAATAATTTTCCGGTAAGACTGTCTTATGGGCTTTAATTTGTAAAAGGGAGCTCCACTATCTCACAACGTAACCCACCAACACGTGGTGAGTCGGGTCAAAGAGATCCGTAATTAATGTAATGTATGAACAGATGTAAATCAAAATACAAATGGGAAACAACAGGGAGCTATTGGAATGGATCATCGCTATTAATACAGAAGAATGACTTTGACACATTTCGATGCTCGCATCGTAAGTTCCGACGCCAGCATCGTAAGTTTCAACGTCGACATCGTGAGTTCTGATGCCCATCTTTTCCATTGCGATGCCCAATTTTTCTTTGGGCATGGCTTATTGCGAGACCCATCTTTTCCATTGCGATGCCCAACTTTTCTTTGGGCGGCTTTGTGTGCGTGTCTTTATTAAGGGTGTGTTTATCATTTCCTCCCTAAAAGTGTACTTTAACGGTTGAAAAAAATATTGTAGATTTTTGTGGTTAATATTTCTCCAAAAGGTTCATGTTCGGTTATCACCCAATAAAATAAAATTGTGTCTCGATAATTTTGTTGAAGTTTTTTGAAAGAGATGTATTAAAGTCTTTTGAATTATTTAGTCCATATGAAAATAATAGTAAGAATGAAAGATTTTTTGGTCTTTGTTTATTTAATTTAATAATCTTATATGAATTATATTGCTGCAAATGTTGTTTCCCAATAGTATAATATTAAATGTTCTAATCAAAATGTGTTGCATATATTATCAAATATTACGAATGGTAAAGTTTATTATATTATTTTTAAAGTAAATTTTATTAATTAATTTATTTATTTATATTTAAAGTATACATATATTTTTTCAGTTGCTACACAAGTACACAATACAAAGAAGAACAATTTCTATACTACTCACCTTTCACAAGTTCAAGTATCTCGCCCATTGTTGATTCAACAAATCATAGAGAATGTTCAAATCATATTGTCATTTCGATTAAGAAAAAGCGTTTAAATATATATCTCACTTACTCAATGTAAAGTTTTGTTAAATTTTTTCGAATACTTTGTTTTATATAACATTATCCTTGAACATACACGACTATTACAACTATCACTATTACATAACAAAATTTGATGGCCCCTTAGGATCAATAACTCTAGACAAAATGATATACAATTGGCTAGACTAAAAAACAGGTTTATTCAAAAGAAGTCATACATTAGACAACCCTAACGTTTTATATAGACATTGCGTAAAACACCATGAGCGGAAACTGTCTTATCTAGAAGTTGAATGAAATTCTATGATTAGATGATGTCAGTGACATTTTTTGAATATAAACAATACCTCCATAATGACCTTTCGAAAGAACCCGACATGTTTTTTGGTAACATGATCACAAATTGTACCATTTATGGACGCAATGCAAAGTTTTGAGACTTACAAAAAACATGAGACTACAAGCTATTGGTAATGACGAATGCAGTCTCGTGTTGAAGGCATTGTCTGAGTGAATTTTAAGTATCAGCGACGGTACATGTGATGGTGAAAATGATGGTGTTGCAACAATGAAAGTTTCAAATGGTCTTTTGATTAATGCATCAGATAATTTGATTCAGTAAATTATTGAAAGTATATATCTGTCACTTTTGGAGTCTTTTATGACATGTCATATTTGCAAAGAAGACTTATACTTGCCCCGACTCTTGATGTTGTTGACACCATAAATGACTACATGATATCTAACAATCTCTTAGATGAAAGAACTTATTTTAGTACAAAATTCTATGTGCATGACAGATAACAATACAAGTTTGTTTGAAGACAATCATTCTACATAGTTTTTGAATGGTATAAAGTGTTTATGACATGTCTAACCATGAATTAACACTTAAGGTTGGTGTTTTAGTGATATTGTTGAGAAACATTGACCCTATTGCAGGGTTGTACAATGAAACATAACTAATCATTACCATGCTTGAGAATCACACTGTTGAAGCAATTTTTTTGAATGGAAGCAATGTTGAATACAAAATGTTTATTCAAAGAATGTTATTGTCTTCGGATCATATGTGATATTGTCTTTCAAGTTTCCAGAAAAAGATCATTTTCATTAGTAGTATCGTATGTCATGACAATTAACAAAAGTCAAGGTTAATTACTTTCACATGTAGAACTTTTCTTGAAGAAACCAGTATTCAGTCATGGTCAGTTGTATAACAAACCGTTTTGGCTTAAAGATATTAATACTGATGAAGATGGAAAGCCAACAAATATTGTGTATAAGGAAAATTTTCATAATCTATAATATTATCAATAAAATGATATATTTATATTTAAGTAGTTGCCTCAAACATTACTTTTCTTAATTTATTCTTTTGATTTTGATTTGCTTATTCATTTTGCTTGAATATTATTTAATTAAAATATATTTTTATTAATGCGTTTAACATACGGATGTAAAATTAGTTTATAATAAAACTAACACGTGATACATGATTAAGAATGTTGTTTATTTTTTTGTGAAGATCACACATGAATGATAAGCTGTAAAAAATGTGTTGAGTTTGTTTTCTTTGTAATTTGGAATAGTAGTTGGGGTTTGTAATTTTACCAATTTTCTCTCCATTTATTATTATTTTTAATTATTATAAAATCAAAACTTCAAAAATCAAATTTATTGAATCGTAAAGTCAAACACCACATTCATACTCTCGAATAAACTACTTTATATCCCAAATTAAGGTATCATTTGGTAATCATGATTAAAATCAGATATGTTTGGTACGTAATAAATGGTCTGTATTAATAGCACAAGTTATTTGAATAAAGTCGTTATCCACACACTAAAGGGAGGGTGGTACTACAAAAAATTTGAGACTAACATTTTTAATCTTAAAATTATCCTTGATATACAAGTGTGAATTAATAGCGAGAGAGCTAATAATATAAGATTAATAATATTGTTTATCCTGTAATTACCAAATAAATAAGTGTTGAGTTAATAGTGGTATCAAATTAACGACCTCTACTATAATTAATAAGAGTATTATAATCAAAGGGAGGGACTATTTCCACAACATTTTTTCTTATCCATTGCATCATAAGTTATTCATTAAATAATTGCATATTTGGATATAATTGCCCTTTCTTACTTGTCATTTATATTAAAGTACTCATATAATTGCATCTTTTTCCAAATTTTAATTCTCAACAAACAATATAGTTGTTCTTTTTCTATTATTTATTTTTTTCCAAAATAATTTTTAAATCTAAACAAACAAGGTATTTTTTTAAATAAATATGTTTAATCAATTTTGTTTATGATTCGTGTCTCATACTCCATTATTATAAAAATAATATTATTAAGACATTTGTCTACCAAAACTATAGAGAATATTAATTGGATATTTATCATCAAAATAAATAATTTAATTTAATTAAAAAGTTTTATTCTAAAAAAATAATTCAATAATAGCAATATGCTAAGTATTATATTGAATATTTGTGTCACTCAAGTCAATAATTAAACCATCAAATCATTTTTATTGGTAAACAAAAAGTTTTAAAATTTCACGATACTATTTCACACTATTATTTTACTATTTGACAAAAATATTTTCTTATTATATCTCACTTTTAAAATTTTCTTTTAATAACCAAAATAGTACACATTTTCTCAAAGTTTGGCAAACAAATGATGTTCTTAAGATATTAATTTATTGCTTATACAAGATAACTTTAGTTATAAGATTAGTTGATCAAGAATTTAATAAAAAGTGAAAATAAAAATAATCTAACTATGTTATTCATTAAAAAATAATGTTAGAAGATAATTAATTAGATAAGTAACTTTATATGAGCAAGTAATTATGGGTAGATTTGTCCAAATATGTCATCTATATAATAAAACAACTAGTTCATTGACTATAGCTAATTAGGGGTTGATATTAAATTATCTTTAAAAAATTAATGGTTTAGATTCATCCTCATATTTACATGGTTGAGTAATTATTCATTTTTAACTCCCTCCCCTACAATTAATATTATGAGCAGTCATAATTTTTTTTCTCTCTATATTTTATATTCATATTACAAAGTTATACCTTGCGGTTAATCTTTTGAACAATCACCCCTTATAAAACATTAATCTCTCAACTATCACTTGAAGCAATATACCCATCAACTGTAACATTTTTTTTAAAATCGCACCTTCTATTTATACACTGTCATTTCAATTGATAAAATCAAATATAATGACACCGTGTAATAGACATAATTATAAAACTTTAATTAATTAATAAAATAATTAATTATGTAATAGATAAACAAAAACTATAATGAAAATAACTTTTTTCATAATCAAATGGGTTTGAAAATCTTTTAATGGAGGATATGATACGATACGTGTTAAAATGGAATATAAAACACTTAAAAAAAAAAAAGAAAAAAGAAGTGGAATCATAAATGCAGAAAATAATTGATTGTCGTATGGAGATCAGCCCACGTGGTTGGGTCCTCATTTTTTTGTTAAGTGGCTGGGTCCTCGTCCTCGTGTCATAATCTTATAAAACGTTAAAAGAAAATAAAACTATTATTGTTTGATTCTTTAGAAAGGAAAATTCCACCTTCAAATCATACTCCTCAATCTTATTTTATTCAACGGTTAATTTGTTAACAATGATCGTGTGTATATATATATATATTTAGATTTATTAATAATTTTTTAATTATAAAGTAATTCTTTCGAGCTAATTTGTTTCCGTCTCAATTATTTTGCATTATCTGGGCCCAAGTTAAGTTATTAAATTGTCTTGATTTTATATAAAATAAAAATCTTTAAAATCCCATTGTAAGAATCCCATGTCAAAGATGATAATCTGAATTTTAACATTTGTCATTAATTCATTATAAATTTCATTTTATTCTCTTTTACTCATCTTGAAAAGCAAAAATTTATTTTTGGTACAAAACATCTTGAAAGTTGTGAATAGAGTTTAATATGGTGATTTTCTTATATTTCAAAAAATTTGATAATTTTTGCTTATATTTAGGTCCGGAGGGAGTAATTCTTTCGAGCTAATTTGTTTCCGTCTCAATTATTTTGCATATCTGGGCCCACGCCTTGCTTATTTATTTGACACTTATCTTCTCTGACCAAAAAAATTTTAAACTCGTTGTTCCAACTAATCCCATGTCTCTGGCTTTGAGACTTAGACAACGCTGTTGCACTTAAATACTTATCGAAAGAGTTTTTATTACTCCCTCCGTCCCTAAATTATCGTCCTTCTTTCTTTTTTCGTCCCAAAATAATTGTCCATTTTAAAATTTACTTTTTAGAACATTACTTTTACCACTTTACTCCTTACTTTTTCACATAGATTAAACCAATATTAATAATTTAGTCAAATAAAATTTCTTAAACGGTACGCTGGATCAACCAAGACAATAAATTAGGGACGGAGGAAGTATTATTTAGTGGTTTTACCTGATTTGGAAATTGATCTTGGGCTTTTAGCTTTAAGGACACATGGAAAAAACGATAAATATTAAAATAGGTGTTTTCTCTTTCCACAAAAAATGAGAAGACATTTATTTTTTAAAACCGAAGGAATGTTATCCTGAAATGAGAGGAGTCATATCATGTATTTTTTTTAAATCTTCTAAAATTACCTTTACGACTAAGTTATAATTACCCCTTTCTAATTTCTAATGATATTTATACTATTATATTAAGGAAACACGCCACTTAACGTCTCCATTATCCATCAAAACTAATTACTCAACAGCATATTCTTTCAAATCTAAAAACAACTTAAATGAAATTTTTGAGCATATAAAAAAGGAAAATCCACGAACAATATATGGGTTGGTTTGAGAGAAAATGAGTCAAGGAACGATTTCTACGTCCAACCATCTTTGGAAGACTAGTTTTGAGCTTTTTAAGCGTATCTAACATTTTACTAATTTTGTTATAAAAAGTAATGCAAGTATTTTCATAATTTGAACTCATAATCGGTCTTTACAAAGTGTGAGGTCTCAGGTTCGATCCCTTCTCATGCCTCCCTTAAGTGAAAAAAAAATAAAAATTGAACTCATAACCTTCACATCACATTTGTAAATTGGATGCTTTATGTGGACTGGGGCATCAATTGGAGAAAGCTATTGGTTGAATAATTTGTATTGCCAGGGGTGCTTTTTTTGTTTTTTGTTTTTTTTGCTGATAATTCAATTGAATGAGTAGGTCACTCTTCTGAATCCTGAAAAATACTTAATTTTGAACAATTCATTTTAAATTATTGTAATCAATTTCATTTAATAATTATTTTTCAATCGCTAGTTTTAATCCATAGATGAAATTTTATCTATGCATACAAAAATATAAAAAGAATCATGCCTTATTATATAATTAAGTATGTCAATTTGTGTATCATTTTTCATATGTATAATTTCTTTTACAAATTAAATAGTTTTGTAAATAGATCTAATTCATCAATATCAGAGTTGTCATTATGTTTTAAAGAATGTTCAAGGTTAAAACAATTGACTTTAAATTTTATTATCCAATGACCTTAATTTCTCATTAAGTAACCTAATGGGTAATCTAATGACTTCACTTAATATGCCCAAAATATTTGCCCAATTGAATTTACTTGCTTATCAAATGGGGTTGCCTGACCCTCTTTACTCGCGGCCATTAGGGGTGACAAAATGAGTGTTATTGATAATTATGAGTTAGTTTATTATCCATGGATAATAAATTAACCCATGATTATCCATAACACCTATTTTGCCACCCTTAGTGGCCATACTTTTCAAAGAGTTTCTCTCTTTTTCTCCGTCAATTTCTGCCTATCTTTTCTTATTTAATTTTTTTCAATTATTACAAAATAAAAATTAAAAATAAATGACTCAATCACCATGCCAAATACACCATAAAAATTGTTTTCTACCGCATAAAAGAATGACATCATGTCAATTTCATCTAAAAATAGTAAAAATCATATCACGTGAATTACAAACCAGAATTAGTTTACGTTAGAACTTGTAAGACGTGTGTAGCCTCTTCAAAACAATTTACGTTTTCTGCTAAAAGTTAAAGATAAAACAATTGAAGTGTTTTTTAGTTAAAAAAATACCCCATCAGTCCCCAAATTATCGGTGGATTTGACACACGGTTTAAGAAAACATATTTGATTAGATTGTTATTATTAGTTTAATGTGTAGTTTATTTTAAATCTTATGTGTATGTGTCTCATAATTAAAATATGATGAAAAAGTAAGGATAAAGTAGTAAAAGTGTTATCTTAAAAAGAAAAGTTTCAAACAAAACAATTATTTTGGAACAGACGAAAAAAAAAATATGATAATAATTTGATGACGAAGGGAGTACAAATCACTTTTTCACAGGAGCGATATTATACGAGGAATATCAATGCTTATATTTTTGGAAAAATTGAGGACTAGTCTACTTTTAAAAGTTTTTAATAGTTTATTTAGTGTATCATAATGCATAAATTTTGAAAAAAAAATATTTTTGTATAAAGTGGTTGAAATTTGTTGAGATGGACTGATAGGAATTTCTCCCTTTGTTTTAGGCCTAGGCCTAGGTGGTGCTTATATAAGGCAGCTTGGTTATAGCATAACTTCTTTAAGCTAGCATTGTCACACCTTCAATTCTTCTCATCTCTCTCTCTCTCTCTCTCTCACACACACACACAAACAACAGAGGGAGAAGAAGGTGATTAGCAAATTATATAGTAGTAATGGGGTTTAGAAGCAACTTATTAGTGTGTGCGACATTAGAAAGTGAGAGCAAGGATGAAATGCTAAATTCAATGAAGAGAGCCAGAGAAGAAGGGGCAGATCTTGTTGAACTTTGCATAGACTCCATGTCCTTCTCCCACATTTCTGAAGTTGAATCTCTCCTCAACCAACGAACCCTCCCTGCTATTGTCTCTTTCAGGTAATCCTCATGACTCATGAGTCCTCCCCTTCCCCTTAATTTTGCTTATCTGCCTCTTGCTACTACTCCTATTTCAACACTGTCATGTGGAGCCATTTAGCCATAGCCCATCATTATCATATGGACACACTTGATTCTTTTAATTGTTATTTGTTAACCCAAATAAATAAATCATTTTTAACACTATTTTGGGTCTTCGTCATGGAAAATGGAAAGTTGATAGCAATTCACATTCAACCAGAGAACGGAGAAGGCTAACCTCGAAAAAAAAATACATAACAAAAATAAAGTTATCAAGATTGAAGTGACGACTGATAAGTGATAAGAGGAGGAAGAAGAGGCGGGGCCGAAATTAGCAAGAGCGTCAGCTACCTTGTTGGTTTCACGAAAGCAATGACATGTTAAACTTTAAAAAATTGTAGCTTCACATATTTAAAAACAACAACAACCGCAATGGTCAATCCCATGGCTGCGGTGCATATATACATTTTGTAGACGGGAGAGGTTATTTAACAATAACACGGGTGTTAGGTACACATTTTCTCCAAACTTGTCTTTTTCAACACTAGTACCTACTTATTTCGTCTTTTCCGGAATCAACATTTGCGTTTCTTCATAACTATTACACCCTCCGGTCCCCCCCCCCCCCCCAAAGAGTTAATGTCCGATTGCACAAAAATATTATTTTATTATAATGTTCATATTCATATTTAATAATAAAATTCTTTGCTTGTTAGATATTTTTTCATTAAAACAATGCAATTTTTATTATTTATGAGCATTATACTAATTAAATATGATTATTAAAGCAAGGAGATCAGGAAATAGAATAACATTGGTCTTTGGGTATATTGAAATTTCTGAAGAAAATTAAAATACTGATAAAAATTAATAACATTCAAGTGCAACAAAAGAAACATAAATAAATTATAGCCACGTACTTTGAATGTTTAATAAAAAAAGGATTATGGTCCGTTTGGACTTTGGATACATCGTTTTTGAATTTTATAAGCATTCAAATTCCATAGAATTTAAATAATGTGAAATTTGCTTTTAAAATCATATAAATTCCATAGTTTTGAAAATGTATGGAATTCAATTGTAATTCTAGATTGTACTTAAAATAAGAATGTAATAGTTTTTTTAATATTTAATCTAGCCTAGTGGTAGTACCCGTAGTGGTGGTTAGTGATTTCAAACGGTAAGGGTTCGAACCTTGTTAATAACAAATATTAATACTACTTTTTATATTTTTAAAATAAATAACATATAATGATGGTGGTTAACGACAGTGGTGGATGCCGGAGTTTGTAGTGGAGGGTGGTGGTAGGGGGTAGTGGCGGATGACGATAGTGGTCGGAGGAGGCGATCAGTAGTGGTGGCCGAAGGCTGCGGTGTTGACCAATGGAGGTGGCGGCCGGAAAGAAGGGTTAGTTATTGTGTAAAATAATAGGGGAAAAAAGGGGAAAATTTGAATTCAAATTATTTAGTTTTAGTATAGAATTAGTTTTATGGAAATTAGGCATTTGGATTTGCAATTCAATTTCAATTTAAAATTTTAATTGTGTATCTAAACAATGAAATTGATTTTCGAGGCTCCAATTTCAATTTCCTGTTGGGTCTTAATAAATTCTTTTGGGTTAATGTCACTGTTTGTCCCGATATTTATCGACTTTCTGGCATTAGCCCCTGTTTTAGAAGAAGTGAAAAGTTGCCTCCATAGTAGGCTTTTGTTGTATGGTATTTGTCCCTCCGTTAATTACCGTTAGTTTTTCAACCGTTAAATGGGCATGTATGTACCACGTGTATTTTAACGAGGACAAATTAGTCATTTCCATAGGAGATAATTTTTTGCTCATTTTCAACCTCTGATCACTCCCAAATCTTCAGCTTCCTCCTTCACCCTTAACCAACACCGATGCCCACAATTCCTCAATAGTCAATACCCAAACAATACCAATTCCCCAATCAAACGTAAAAGTATTTCGAAAATCAAAGTATCACACCCAAATAACCCATGGGAGCAATTTACCAAATCATCAAAACTTGACCCACATAATAGACAATATCACTATATAAAGTTCTCAGTAATGGCAACAGTGCAATCAAAGCACAAATGAAAGATCTTACTTTTAATTTGGGGCAATGAACTGTTAGAAAGAGAGTGAGTTGGAACTTATTGGTACGCATAGGAAGAAGGTCGAAGATGGGTTACGACCAAGACCTACTGGAGCTAGGATTGATTGGTGATGGGGACGAGAGCGATGCGAGAAAGAGGGTTGTTAGATGCGTTGGTGTAGATAAGTTTCTCACGATAGGACATGGTCTCTTTTCTCTTTTCAATTTCCTCTTTCTCCCCTGCTCCTTTGTTCCCCTCTTAAAAATTTCCTCCCTGGAAGCACTTCTTGCTTGATTGTCCATCGTGCGTAGTCCTTTTTTTTAAAAGTGCTTTTCGTCGGATGATCTTTCTCCACGGTTGGATCTGAGAAAGGGTTGGCCGGAGCTTGAACGAAGACAGGAGATACATCACCGGGAATGGAAAAAACTTGGCTAGAATCTGATAGAGAGCTGGAGATGGCAGATAGAGATGGAGAAAAGGTGGCGTGAGACTGGGATGATGAAGTGACCAGATGGGATGAAGAAGGAAGTCGATTTGGTGGTCGTGAGGTTGGGAAGTCGATTTGGGGGTTGCGAGGCTGGGAATGTGCGATGACGAGATTAGGGTGCACCAAGAAGGGAGAGGTAATCAAGTTACCAGTTTGCCCTCTAAAAACCGCATATGAACAACACGTGGGGGGTTGACGGGGGATAAAGTAACGTAGTTAACTGAAGGACCGATAGCATACAGGAAAATCTAATGTGGACGCAACTTTTCACTTTTCTAAAATATGGACTAATGCTAGAAAGTTGATAAGTACATGGATGAATGATGACATTAACTCAATTCTTTTTGTGAGGTAATAAATGAAATGAACGTAGAAAAAAGTGAGGGAATTCAGTTTAACATAGTTAGTAGTCTAGTACTTCCTCCGTTCTGGATAAAGAGTTTCTAAAAAAAAATTTAAAGAAAAATGATACTTTTAAGTATCTCATTAGCAATAAAATAACATGTGTATGTTTTAATTTTTGAAAATGAACTATTTAAATGAAACATCACAAAAATGAAAAGTGAGTTATTTGCCCGGAAGAGAAGAAGATACTTATGTTTAGAGGTGTAAATAATTCGACTTGAAACAAAATACGAGTTGAATCGCACATTATCTTAGTTTGTAAAAACTCAAATCGAGTTGAACCAATCAAAGTCTTGAGGCGAACCGAACCAGATCATAATGGTTCGGCTCGGTTTCGTGATTCAGTTTCATGATTTGACCAGCTTTCAAATTTCTTTTATGGGATTTTGACATTTAAGTAAATAAAAAGAAAACATAAATACTTGATAAACGTATTTATTGCCTAAAAAAATCAAACTTCAAATCATTTGTGTCTATGTGAGAGAAAATTCAAATATAAATACACAACACTTTAGTTGAGGAAAAAAAAAAGTAGAAGTTGATCGTACCTTGTCCTTATATCCGTGAGAAGATTAAAAGATAAGGAAAGAGTAGAGTAGAGTAGAGTAGAAAGAACGACAAAAATATGAGTGAAGATGATTTGAAATTTCGATGACAAATGAGAGTGAATAGTAAGAATATAAATGGTCGTGAAACAAACTAGCTTTTATGTTTATGTTAAAGTTTAAAATTATAAAAGATTACATATTTGGTGTGACTCAGTAATAGGGGTGGCAAAATGGGTGTTATGGATCAATGGATAATAGGTCATTATCCATAAATAATAACCTATTATCTATTGATCCACAACACTCATTTTACCACCCATATTCAGCACGATGGTGTGAATATTATGAATAAGAAGAAGATGATTGAATGAAGAGGATAACGTATTCGGATTCTCAACCCATCACTGTTTAATGATTGATAAAAGGCCTTGGTGAATGGAGTATTAATTGACTGCCTGCATACAAGGTGAGACTGGGTGAGAGCCGAGAGCCGAGAGGTAGGTAGAGCACATGAATTGTGTGGGGGTAGTACTGTACTACTGTGTGTGATCTGGACATTGCAAAACTTATATTCAAATAATCACACATTACACATGTTACTTCTATAAGTGGTGATCACTTATTATTTACTGTACTTACTTTTGTTTGATAGTAACATTTTGGAGATATTTAAATATTTTATTTAAAAAGTTTAATTTTAAATATTATATTTATAATTTTTATAACATTTTAACTTTGTTATTCACATTTAACATTAACATATTGATTATACCTAAGTTAAGTATTAGAATTTTCAAATTTAGACCCTTTCTTTGGATTGAACGGAGAAAGTGTTTTCAAAATGCATTTGCCGAGCATAAAATGTGTATTTTTTTTAATTTACTAGTATAAATAAATTAATTTAAAGAACAAACAAATTAACCCAAATAAAATATTCAATTCGTTCAAAGTAAAGAGTATCATATTAGTTTATGATGTTTCAACTAAAGAGTCTTTTTTCAAAATATATATATATATCTTTTTTGTTTCAGGCAAAGAGTCCCCCACTATTCTATTTTACGATGTTTCACTTAAAGAGTCGATTTTAAAAAATAATGACATAAACGTTTCATTTTATTTCTAATGAGCTACTAAAAATGTCATTTAAAAATAATAATTCAAATGAGGACTTTTGCCGAGGGAGGGACTATGTTTAATTGTAAATATACTTATTTTTAACCATATTGATTATTGGCATACAATACAAAGAAGTTTACACCAAACTTAGCCAAATAAATAGAGAAGATAACTTGGTGTGGTCCAACTTCCAAGTCCATCCATCCCCTTATTGTTTCTTCAACCAATCAAAATAGTGGAAGCTTGATTTTTAAATTGGCTGTGGTCCCCTTCTTTTTCTAAAGAGATCTTGTCAAGTGAATTAAATATTTTATTTCTTTGGCTCTCAATCATGGACCAAATTCCAAATGCATGTGTGTCTACTATCTACTATGTCCTTACTTGTTAAAGGTTCAAGTGTTCAATTTCATTACTTCAACATGAAGATTTACCGGAAAAGTTTGGTGTAATACAAGAAAATAATATAATTCGTGTAAATGAGCAATGCAACTTAGATATGGTTAGATATGGTAGCACACAATTACACCAAAATTGTCAGAGAAACGTACAGTCGATACATATATATATATATATATATATATATAACTTCTGAAGCACTACACCAACAACTCAATTGGTATAGTGTATTAGTGTTAGACTAATTGAAAGATGTCAATTAATTTTTTAACGAGAAATTGTTGCCCGTTCCCATTCCCATTCTCAAGTTTATAACCTCTTCAGTCCCGTATTTTTTTTAACTACTAAAGTCTATTTTTTTAACGGCTGAAATTTACAGAGATGAAGAAAAAGATGATTGAGAGATCGGGTGGTAAAGAACACTTGTGTGTGTTCATCTTGAATTTGATTAATCAACCACTCAAACTGGTCACTCTTTTTCCTCTCCATATATCGATCTTCATTTTTAGAAAGAACTTATGAAAATGGACTAATTTGAATTTACCCCATTTTTTAAATATGTAAATTAGGGCCGGTTTGAGTTTCGAGAGGCTCATGGCAAAAAAAAAAAGAGGGGTCCTTTATAAAAATAAAATCATTTAAAGTATTGGGAAAAAGAAAAGTAAAAAGTTTATAGTAAGAATTAAACTCAAAATCTCTCATAATCTACCAAGTTTGTTAACCATTGAGTCATCTATTCTACATTAAAAATCATTTAAAGGATTGAGAAAAAGAAAAGTAAAATGTTTATAGTGAGAATTAAACCCAAAATCTCTCATAATCTACCAAGTATGTTAACCATTGGGTTATCTATTCTACAACTAATTAATCAACAATAAATATATAGTTCATATGGGACATTTAAAGTACTATGGGAAAAAAAAAAAGTAAAATAAGAATAAGAATGCCCAAAATCTCTCATAATCTAAGTAACCCATCTATCATCTATTCTACATTAAATTAATCAACACTTTATAATTTATATACTGTTCACAGACTAAAAAAGTAACAGACTAAAATAAGTGACAACCTAGGATTCAAACCTAGGACCCCCACCTTAAATAATGCACATCTTAACCACTAGGTGAAACCAATCAATTGTAAATTTTTTTAATACTATAATATATATAATAAATATAAGATAGTACCCAAATATTTGGAACCCTAAAAATTGGGAGCCCATATCGATAACCCCTCTTGCCACCCCAGGGCCAGCCTGATGTAAATATATAGTTCAAAAATATGAAGCTAAATTACTCTGTTATCTCCGCCCAATTTCGATGGACATTTTTTTTCGATCAGAAGCTGTAAACATAATACACTAGTACTATTCAAGAAAGGAAACAAAAATGGGCATATTCTCTACTCTCTAAACGCTTTTACAGCCTTCATGAGCTCGCCTGCGTTGTTACTTTTAAGAAAAAAATTACCCGACGATATCCTTTTCTAAGTTTTCAACTACTATACCACATTGCGACACAAAATTCTGTATCGTGATGTATCTTCTTTTATACATTGTGATGCATAAAGTTTTTTTTTTTTTTTGTTACGAAAAAATATGGTGTACAGTGGTTATAAATTATCCGAGTAGACCGGCGTGAATTTCTCCCTACTTTTAACCCAACTACTCGGTCTAGGATTCAAACATCGTTTGATCTAGGGATGTAAATCGGAACTACGAAACCAAACCAAACCAGTTGGTTTCGGTTTTTGTCAAAAACGATTCGGTTTCTGTTTCAAAAATTGGAAAACTACCCGGTTCGGTTCGGATTGGTTCACAGTTTTTTTATCGAATCAAATCAAACCAACCTATATATTTTTATTTATTTATTATATAATATATATCTATAATACAATATAATTTATAATCGCACATGTGCAATTGACTAAAACTATTTAAGGGTTGAGATTGATTCCTTTATTGAGATCATACGGTCATTATCAATCCCTGAATTCACATATGTGAACGGCGGTTGAGCAACTACCCACTCTCTCTCTCCAACTCCCACCACTATTCACGGTTGGTGGCCACTAATCCTTCCTCCACAAACTCACATTTCTTTTCTTTTTGATATTTTAATTAATTAATCAATTTTATGCAAAAAAAAATTGTAAGTTTTGTAATTTGAAATATTTGTTTTTTTTCTTTTTAATTGTTATCATAATTAACTTAGACAAATTATAAGTAAATATTAATTCATTTCCACATTATCTGCTTCATTTATTGATAAATTCACAAACTAGCGCCGTGTCGATGGCACGGGCAAGAGTACTAGTTATATTACATTTATTAACTATTTTAAACATTTGGATCATCTTATATATATAATCTAGCCCTTTGATTTATTCATTATATATATATATATATATATATATATATATATATATATATATATATATATATATATAAACACATACTAAACAAAAAAATTCTTGATTGTTGGAGAACTATTATTTCTTCAATTGTTTGTGTTTATTTTTAAATTTGTATTGTTTTCTTTATGATAATTTGTTGTTAGTAGATTATTTCCTAATTTTGATGTTAATTCCAAATTAAAATCTTATTTTTAATGTTAGTTAATTTCATTGAAAATAATTTATATAAACTACAAAATCGAATCAAACCAAACCAAACCGAGTGGTTCGGTTCGATTTGAGATTTTTGAAATCAATAGAGGCGATTCAATTTGTAGTTTTGGCATAAATTAAACCAAACCAAACCAAACCGCTTACGTAGCTAGTTTGATCCACGGAATTGGGCTCGTTGAACAAATTTCCCCCTTGGCCAAAAAGTGTTTCAATCCAATTTGCATAATTTGAATGTGAATTTGAATTTTGGCGGTAATTTCACAGACTTGATTCGGAGAGAGGACACTCGAAGAAGAAATGCCTGCAAGTTCTGAAACTGGCCGTCCAATTAGATGTTGAATTCGTTGAAATCGATCTCGAGGTCAGTCGCGGGCTCCATTCATTCTTCATATAATTTCATAATTACAACATTATTGGAGTATATGAATGTAGTCAATTTTATGGACCAATTATTTGATTTGACTTCAACAGTCACCATTTAGGGATTGAGAATTTCTACCGATCTATACACGGCATAGTTCCTCCCAGTCCCAGGGGCGGAGCCAATGAGCTACCCTAGGCTCGCTCATGCATGGACTCTGCCCAATCTTAACTCCATGGATTGTGCTGCATTGTACTCCAATTTATAGTATTTTGTGGTTTTCTCTTTCTCTCTTTATTTTTCTAGTCGTCTCTGTTTTACTTTCTTAGTCAATCAATACAAAATCATAAAAATATCACAAACTACAAAATGAACCACTTTTCCCAGATGGAGCTGTGATTTTTATTGTTGAATGACATAATTTAAAGGGTCCAAATAAATGAAAGTCATTACTTGTCTTCATCTTTTTTGGTTCGTTTAGACTATAGAGAGAACACAACAAACACAGTGAGAATTAAGAAGTCCATCGACGTCGACTAGCACTTTGGTTGAAGGGTAATGTTTTGATGGGCGACGTGACATGACCATGATCACATCATCACATACCCACGGTTACTGCTTCCAGTACAAATGTATTACCATAAAAACAAATATTTTCATCGCGCATTAACATTTCTAGATATTTTTCTGTTTTGATAATTCTTAGTAGGTTCACAATGGTCAAAAGTGTAGGAAATTGATAGAATCACCTATTTAAATGGAGTTACAATTGATAGTTTCAGCATTATATGTGCATTTGGTTGATACGGATAAAACTAGCAACCCCAATAACTATTTTCCTGCATAAAAAACTTACTTAGGCTATGTTTGCCAATGCCTGCCCAATTTTGAGCTTTAGAATTGGAATTGAAAGAACAATTTGAGCTCCGCATTGAGTGGGTCAAATTTGAGTAATCAAAATGTGCGATTGTAATTCTTGAATAGTTCTCAGCATACTCGATTTTGTTGTCACTTTCAAACTGCTACTACTAACCAATGTGACTGCTATTATGTTCCTTTGCATGGACAAATCGAATATATATTTGCTTCTGACCCTGAGATATGCCCGGAAATTTCAGTTGGCTTCCGATGCGTTCATTAACGAACTTATGAACAAACGAGCAAATAGCCAGATAATAGTATCAAGCTATGTGAATGGTGGGATTCCTTCAAAAGAGAAACTAGGCAACCTGATTATATCCCTTCAGTTAACTGGAGCAGACATTGTCAAACTCGTGATTGATGTGGCCTATATTACCGATGTTGCACCAGCTTTTCACATCCTTACACATTGTCAAGTACGTCTTTGCTCACTAGCCAAACATTTTCGTCACTTCTGATGGAAGATAATCACATTGTACTTCTTTTTAGACTGTTTATGATTGTTGGATTTGATCAATTCATTTTTTTCATGTTGAGTATTATATGCAGTGTTTGCTATGGATGCAGGTTCCACTAATTGTAAGAGCCGTAGGCGATAGAGGTCTTATAAGCCAATTGTTGGGGCCGAAATTTGGTGCATTTTTAGTTTTTGGTTCTTTGGGAGGCAAATCAATACCGGGGTTGCCGCCTGTATCTAGCATCAAAGAAGTTTATAAGCTTGAGCATGTGAATCCCGATACAAAAGTATTTGGTGTAATCTCAAATCCAGTTGGCCATAGCAAAGGGCCTCTTTTGCATAACCCTGCCTTCAGATACACCGGCTACAATGGAATTTATGTGCCACTACTCGTCGATAATATCAAGGAGTTTTTTCGGGTATACTCCGGCACCGACTTTGCTGGTTTCAGGTATGCACCATTCTCTAACCAGAGGAAAAGCTATAGAAATATTGTTTTATTGATATTGAAAACTATTTCTAGTTCCCATGCACTCTGATTGGCCGGAATAGATCTATTTGGATTCGTCTACCGCCAGAAGTTGGAGTAGTTGCAAATCTTCATCACTTGAGTAGGTTTTCTGCTCCCAAATTTCAACAGTTTTTATTAAGTAATTTTAATTCCTTTTCATTGAATGCGTAGTGTTGGACTCCCCCACAAGGAAGCAGCAGTATGGTGTTGTGATGAAGTCGATCCGCTCGCTAAGGTCGGAAAGCTCTGTAGTCCACTTTCTTTTGGTATTGAGAACAAAAGCAAATGTTTTTGAATAGTGCAAGTCTGCAACCTTTTGTGTTCAAAGATTTTTTCACTAGCTTACTTGCTCGTCCTGCTTGTTTACAATATTTGCCCCACTTCACTTAATGGGTTCCCACCGTTATGCATGCTTTGCCAAAATCAGTCAATTGGAGCCGTAAACACCATTGTGAGGCGGCCTGCTGATGGAAAGCTGGTTGGTTACAACACAGATTGCGAAGCATGTATAACTGCAATTGAAGATGCACTCAGAGGTACTGATCCAATTTACATTTGACATTTTGACTATAATCAGCTTGATGCATCTCTCTAGTTTTCAAATATTAGTTATGAATGGCCTCTATGGAAAAATGCTGATGTTATCAAGTGATTTGAAGGGACTGTAAGTTCTTCAGAAATAATGAAATGTATTCATAATGTGGTAGGTTACCAAGTTTATTCTGGTTGAGCCGATTTGAAAAGGTGATGGTGATCGTATTGTGTCAAAAAAATAGAATGGACTTTTTACGTGACTATTTGTTGGTCAAACTACCAGAAGCTAAATTTTCTTTTGTGGGGTGAACAGCAAGAAGGAGTGACAATGGGGAAGCATCGAATGCTTCTCCTATAGCTGGGAAATTGTTTGTGTTGGTTGGAGCGGGAGGTGCTGGAAGGGCATTGGCATTTGGTGCCAGAAGCAGAGGGGCACGTGTCATCATTTTCAACCGCAATTTCGGTAATAATCTTTCAATCTATATATTTTGCATCCAAGGCCAAATTTTTTTCTGACTAAGCTCACTCTTTTGAAAGAGAGAGCAAAAACTCTTGCACGTGCAGTTTCAGGTGAAGCTCTGCCATTTGAGTTCTTAGAAAAATTTTGCCCTGAAAATGGAATGATCCTTGCAAATTCCTCTGCTATTGGCATGCAGCCAAATACACATCAAACTCCAGTTTCCAAGGTGTGCCCTCTCCCTCCCTCTCTCTCTCTCTCTCGCGCGCGCTCTATATATGCGTGTGTGTGTGTGTGTGTCCAAGTACGTGTTTATGTAGATATAAGGACAGATGTTGATAAGGATATTTTTCCACTCGTAGGAGGTCTTGGGATTCTATGAACTTGTATTTGATGCTGTTTACACACCAAGAAACACTAGGCTGTTGGAAGAGGCTGCAGAACTTGGACTCACTGTGGTTAGCGGCGTTGAAATGTTCATCAGGCAAGCACTTGGTCAGTTCAAGTTGTTTACTGACGGATTAGGTACCCATCCTCCTCTGATCATATTTTTCCAGCACAGTTTCTGTTATGAACTGTAATTGCTCGTAAAATTATGAGACAGCCCTATATTGCACAAAAGGATACATTCATTTAACCTTTCTGCTCTCTTTTTTCCCCCTTTCAGAACCAGAGGACTTCATGCGCAAGATTGTTTTGGAACAGTTTTGATTGATCAAGCTTTAGCCCAAGTAAGATTCCCTTCAAGGTTTTTTTTTTCCCTCTCAGTGTGTGACGTAATGAGGTAGCCATATCCTTGGTGGAATTTTCTAGACGGGTGGTTGCGTTGGATAATTTTCATGGACGCAACTTTGCATCACAACAGACCTCATCAGCTCACCATTTGTACACTACGAGAAAGAACTGAAAAAATAAAATCCAGATTACTGTAAATTGTATTTAGTATTAATGATAAATTAAGTTTTTTTGGAAGAAGGCTGTTTTCCTTGAAGTTTCTGCTATGATTGTGCAATAAAATGTAGTTTGAGAGGATTGTACATCATCTAGGTTGCACGGACACGCTTTCATGCTTCAACCCAGAATATCCGAAAGTATCTGTGTCATGGATGGATACGCTAGTTTGAAAGAGTGTCCGTGCAACCTAGTACATCATTAAGATGGGTCAAGATAAGAATTTTGATTATTATCGATGTAGCAATTGCTCAGGCATGTGCCTTTTTGTTTTCATGATGTCTGTTTTAATTTCAAAGAAAAAGAAATTAGATAGTATTGTGATAGTGGTAATACATATTGTCCTGCCCTTGCCATTAATATCTCGGAAAATAGTCGAGTACCAGCTGTGGTGCCAAAAATCACAACCAAAATAGGAGCCAACATGGATGTTGCCACTTGACAGCATCGATGTAACCGTGTAAGTCGAGCTCTAACATGATTTTAGGCACAAGGTATAAACTGGCTACGCTCAACTTAGCTCAGATTGAATAAGTTCGGTACACAAAATATTTACTCCACAATTTATGCACTGATAAATATGGTTTCAGCATGGACTCAGGTAATAATGTTGATGATAAAACAGTAGCAGCAGTTATCTCAGATAAGTGACAGGGTGTCGAGTGCAATATTGAAGAAGTCTCAATTACCTTAAACAAGTGCATGGGTGTTGAATGCAATACTGAAGAAGACTAAGGGGCGTTGAATGAAAGTATCTTTAGTTAGTTACTCCGTCTAGTCCGGGCAAATAGTTTACTATTCCATTTTGGGATGTTTCATTTAACCACTTTAAAAAATTAATACATAAAAAGTGTCATTTTATTACTAATGTATTGCTAAAAAATTATTTTCTTAAAAAGTTTGATTTTCAAACGGGGACTCAATGCCCGGAACGGAGGTAGTATATCAGTTAGCCTTGGTGATGTTTGTGGTGTAATATTGATGTAATAGTCGGTTAGGATTTTTCAATGTATAAATACATGTTCATTTCTTGTTTTTGTGCAGCAGATTGAACAAGCAAAGAACATTAAGGAAGAAGAGAAAGATATTGGGGTTAACGGACTTTTGAGATTTTATTATAGTTTTACATAAACACGTTTTAGGGTTACAATTATATATATAATATAATAACAAACCCGGACTATATGGTAATAAGGAAACTAGAAAACCACAACCGCCATCGGGGGCATACCCAAATCCTCACCTTGTTGTCACGTCCCGCCAACCAAGTGTTTAAATCTCTCTCTAGTATATCCCGGAAGCTTCAAGATGTGTCAAATGACACTAGAAGAATCTAGAATGTTCTAGAGACCTCAAGAAATATCAAAAGGACGCTAGACAATTCTAGAAAGTTCCGGAGCCTTCATGACCCTTCAAGGGAACACTAGAAAGTCCTAGAAAGTTCTAGAACCTTCAAGTGATTAAAGGGAATGCTAGGTAATTCTAGAAGTTTCTACTACTTCCTAGAACTAGAATCTTGGAGAAGTATCTTGTAAATATATCGATATTTCGGATGATCATCTTAAATCATAACCATTGATGTTCAATCCCTCATTTGGCCAAACCATCCTAACTCTTGTAAAAGTTCTCATAAAGCAATACAAGTTCCCTTTCTCAAAGCTCTCTTTCATTGTCTAGTCCCATTTGAGATTTTCCACTTAGAGCAAGACCAACGGGATCAAAGGTGAAGAATTCAAGTCCGTGACATTGTGCTCACTTTTGAACATATGCGTGCGCACCCAAAGTACCTCTGCGTGCGCGACCAAATGGAGTAACTACTGTCTTTGAGATCCCCTAGAACTGTGCTCGCGTTCATGATTTCAAACCCAAAAGTCCAAGCCATACCATCCAACAAGATCAATGAGATAGTTTCAGGAACGCTTGAGCTCAGCTTGTTTCATGAAATCTAGTTGAGCCAAGTTAAATTTGATCATTCATAGCTTCACAGTACTTAGTTTCATAAAGTAGTCGATCTCGATTGAAATAAAAGATCAAAGTTTGAACATTCATAGCTTTACAGCCCTACTATTGTAAACCAATTATGACGGGGGTGCTGGTGCTGGTTCCTTGTTTGTGCTAGCATCCGAGTCACCATGAGGTGCTACTTCCCCATTTTATCTGGAGGTTTTTCTAACTGTCTTGCTCATATTACTGATATCCCCAACTATTTTGTACACAATTCTCCAAGAACGAAATCTATATATATATATATATAGGTTTTAAAAACTCTTTGATTTTCTAGCTATTACCTAATAATAATATATATGATAATAATACATATGATAAAGAGTATTAGTATTAGGGTCCGTTTGGTGCAGCGGTTTCAAAACGCAGATTTTTTCTTAAAAACACGTTTGGGATACAATTTCAAAACGTTATTTTGTAATCTGAATATTTGTTAAAATGATGATTTTATCCTTTTATATAATTACTTATCAAGCAAAAATAATTTCAAAATAAAAACATCAATTATAATAAAGTTTTAAAAAATTAAACTTATTAATTTATTTGGATGAGAGATTGTTGTATTAAAAAGTAAAAAAAATGAGCATAAAATTTATTTTTGGGTCCACATTTAATAATTATATCCAATTAGTTATCCCACCCCATCTCTTCAAACCCATTTTAACACTCAAAAGTATCAGGTGAGGTCTCTCGCCTCTCATTCTCTGTAGATTTTTTTTTTTTTTTTTATCAATCAAAGCTTCAAAGTCTGGCTCCTCCTCCGATTTCTCTCTCTCTCAATCCAACCCCTCATTCATTTCCCCCAAACCCAAACCCATTTTTATAAGGGAGAAATCCTTATACACCTCACTCTCTGCTTTATATTTTCTTCCTCTCCCCTGCTTCTCTTCAACAAAAATATTTGTCCCAATTATTAGATTGAAATCCCTAGCCCAGCGCTCGATTTCAAGTTCTAGATTTCTGCAGGTTCACTTGCAAGGATTGACAAATTCTTTTCTTCTCCGTCGCTGACTCCATTCGATCTTAGTTACAGAACACTCCAGGTTAGCCGTCCCTCTCTCCCTGCGTCATTGCCATCGCAACAATTGCGAAACTCATGTATCTGCCGACAGTTCGAAGAAGCCACCGTCGTCGATGAAGCGATGCCACTGTCAAACACGCATGACACTCTCGACACTGCCGTGTAGAGAAGAGAGGACAGAGGAGGAAACGATTATGGATATTTTTGTCCATCAACAATCCAAAAGCGTTTTTGAGGAAGCGTTTCTTAAACTTGGCCTGGACGTGAGCGGTGTAAAAACGCTTCCATTTTTAAAATGAAGCGTTTCATAACGCAGTATTACAACAAAATTCTTTCTGTTTTACACCACGTTTTGGTTCGTTTTGGCCCAAAACGTGGTACCAGACAAGCACTTAGGCTCCGTTTGTTTCACGGAAAATCATTTCCAGAAAATGATTTCTGGAAAATGATTTCCGAAAAATCAAAAGATTTCATTTTCAGGTGTTTGGTAAATATTTTGAAAATATGTCAGAAAACATTTACGGGTGTTTGACAAACACACGGAAAATGTTACGGAAAACAATATATGAATAAATACAAAAATAAAAATAGAAAATAAACAATGTTTATGATGTCCCTAGAAAATCAATAAGGACCATCTTTTTTTAATCTCACAATTACAAATAATTTTTTTGATAATTGATGTGAAAAAAAAACGTTTTAAAATATAAAATAGACAATGTTTAGGATGTCCCTAGAAAATGTTACGGAAAACTACATATGAATAAATACAAAAAAAATATTATAATATTAATGCACATATTGAATATAAAATAGTGTTGAACTTTAAGTAATTTTTCTTTAGTAACCCTCAATTTATCATTAGTGGTGTCAAATCAATGTCTATCTTTTTTTAATCTCACAATTACAAATAAACTTTTTGATAATTGATATGAAAAAAGCATTTTAAAATAGAAAATTGACAATGGTTAGGATGTCCCTAAATAATATAAGTGACACTAATTTTAGAACGTAGTAAGCATTTATTAAAATTATAATTTATAAATAGTGTGCACAAAATTTATTTATATTTCTAAACAATTTATTTGTTGAGTGAAATATTGTGTGTGTAAGTAAATATGTGCAATTGTGAAAGGGGCGGAGGGTGCCCAAACATTTGGAAAATGACTTACGGAAAATGAAACCGTAAGTCATTTTCCGGAAAAGAAGCCTTCATTTTCCGTTGACTCGGAAAACCTTTTACGTTGACTGCATTTTTCTAAGGTTACCAAACATTGGAAAATGAGGAAAACGTTTTCCGGAAGTCATTTTCCGTGAAACAAACGGAGCCTTAGTATATATTTAACTTCTTCTATTGTCAACAGTAGAAGAATTATATTCAAAAACTTTTACAACTAGCATTACTTCTAATCAATGTGGGATAAAACTCTTCAATGACATTACTTCTAATGACTCATTTCTAACACCATACTTTAAGACTTGATATCTTAATTATTCATCCAAAACTTGATTTGGACAAATAAATATATCATTTCGATACTCTTGCTCAGTAGAACACATTTGCACAATTACTTTTGCCAACAAACAAATGACACGTAAATATATTTATGACTCAAGTTGCACAATTTTTTTCACTAAAAAGTAAAAACACTAACTTTTTTAACAAGTATTATACTTTAAGTCTCGATATCTTATTCATCCAAAACTTGATTTCAACAAATAAATATATCATTTTGATGCTCTCACCGAGTAGAGCACATTTGCGCAATTACCTTCGCCAACAAACAAATGATATGTAAAGAAATTCGTACCTCAAGTTACATAATTTCTTTTACTAAAAACACTAATTTTTCAACAATAGAAGAGATATATCTCACATTAGTTGGAAATTGATGTTAGTTTTAAAAATACTATTATTAAGTACCAATAGAAGAGATGTATCATACATTGGTTGGAAAGTGATGTTAGTTTTCAAAGTCATTTGATAAAAGACTTCAACCATGATTACCAATAGAAGATGTATATCTCACATTCGTTAGAAAATGATGTTGATTTTAAATTATTTTATATTATTACCAATAAAAAAGATGTATAGAATATTGTTTAAAAACAAAAGATTAGATTTTAAAGTCTTTGGACAAAAAACTTTCACTTTTACAAAAGATGTATCTCACATTAGTTACAAAATATTATACTATTATTATCAATAGAAGAGATGTATCACATATGAGTTAGAAATTAATATTGTTTAAAAAATAATATTATTAATTACCAATAGAAGAGATGTATCATACATTGATTAGAAAGTAATGTTGGTTTTCAAAATCTTTTGATAAAAGAGTTCTATCATTATTACCAATAGAAGATGTATATCTTACATTGGTTAAAAAATGATGTTGATTTTAAATTATTTTAGATTAGATTATATAAAAGATTTTTACTATTATTAGTAATAGAATATATATATATATATATATATATATATATATATATATATATATATATATATATATACTATATAACATATATATGTTGCCATCTATTAACTATAACGGCTGTTGCCACGTTAAGTGCTTAATTTTTTAAGTAATTTGAATGCTTGCCACATGTCACTATCTATGAATTATAAAATTACCGTTTTTGCAATTTTTAAAAAATATTCTAATCTTAATTTTAAAAAATGTGATAAATTTTAAAATTTTACTTTTTGATAACTACAAATGTGATAACTAAATTTTAAAATATTTTCAAAAAATATTATAATCTTACTTTTTGATAACTACAATTGTGATAAAAAAATTTCTAATCAAAATTGCCGTCAAGCCGTCGATTGGGTAATTTTATAAAATTTGTAGTTATCAAAAAGTAACTACAAATGAAACTTACCGTTAGTATAGGGTACTTAACTAAATTTTATCACATTTGTAGTTATCAAGTAGATTTTATCACATTATCAAGTAGGTTAGGATAAATTTTATCACATTTGTAGTTATCAATTAAATTTTATCACATTATCAAGTAGTTTAGGATAAATTTTATCACATTTATAATTATCAAGTAGATTTTATCAGTAGTTAACATTTTTTTTTCTCTTCTCTTCTCTTTTTTCTTTTAATTTAGTTTAGGATAAATTAGTTTACAGTTAATTTAGGATAAATTTTAAAGAGATAAAATTTACAAAAGTCGCTGCTGTCACGTAGCGGCTTTCTGTGAAAAACTAAAAGTTTTAAAGAGATTTTGTGCTGCCACGTGTCACCTTAAAAATGGAAAAAAAATTTCCTTTTTCAAAATCGATTAGTTTAAGATAAAAATTCTAAATCTAATTATATATGATAAAATTCATAAAACTACTTTGATAAGATAAAACATATTTAAGATATAGTTTTACAAATAAATTTATGATAGAGATTTAGAATTTTGGTTTTCTTTTCTTTTTTCAAATATCGATTAATTAAACTAGATTTTATCCTATAAAATTTATACAAGTTTAATTTTACTAAAACTCTAATATTTCCATCTCTTTTTATTTTCATAATTTTTAATTTATACAAATTATTCACGGGATAATTCTATGTTAATTGTTCTTCTACTAATATATAATTATTAATTATTAGTTACTAATTTATTAATTATCTATTAACTATTACTCCCTCAGTTCCTAAATTGTCGTCCTCATTTTTTTTTCGTCCGTCCCAAAATAATTGTCCAGTTTGAAATTTACTTTTTTAGAATATTACTTTTACCACTTTACCCTTACTTTTTCACCCTACTTTAATTATGAGCCACATACACATGGGCTTTAAAGAAAAAACTACACATTAAACCAATATAAATAATCAAGTCAATTGTGTTTTTCTTAAACTGTGCGTCGGGTCAACTAGGACGATTATTTAGGGACGGAGGGAGTATTAAACAAAAGTTGTTGCTACCACATGGCGAGTTTCTGTTGTACGTTTAAAGTTTTAAAAGAATTATGTGCTTCCACGTGCCACATTCTATACAAGTTTATAATTTTTTTTCTACAAAAAATTAAAACCGAATAGATTTTAAAACCGGTGCCTCCTTTATACATGTTAAAAGTTTTTTTTGTTTTTTTAACCATTTTTTGCTGCCAAAATCGATTAATACCCGATATATTTTATAACATTTGATTTAAACGTGTTTCACTTGATTAGAACTCCAAATTTTTATGGTAATTTTTTTGCGGATATATTTTATTAATTCTCATAGATTTTAATCTTTCAATTACATGACTACAAGATCAATTTTGATTATTTACTTTTTTTTCAAATTATTCTAATTAAAAAAATTAATTATTTATTACAAGTTTAGAAAATCATCTTATTATAAACAATTTTTGCAAATAAAACAAAAATTATTAAAACCATGCATATGGTACTAAATATATCTATAAAAATTATTTTTTTCCCGCCAAAAATTAAAATATGATAGATTTTAAAACATGTACCTCTTTTATACATGGTAAAAGTTTTTTTTTTTACCATTTTTTATTGTCAAAATCAGTTAATATCAGATAAATTTTATCACATTTGATTTTAACGTGTTTCACTTGATTAGTAATTCAAATTTTCATGGTAAAAGTTTTTTATTTGAGGATAGATTTTATCACATTTGATTTAGACGTGTTTCAATTGATTAAAACTATTAAAGTCTGATCGGTTTTAAAACCGGCGCCTCATTTAAAACAATGTGTATGGTACTAAATATATCTATATAAATTCTTTTTTTCTGCCTAAAATTAAAGTATAATAGATTTTAAAACTTGTGTCTCCTTTATATATAGTAAAACCTTTTCTTTTCTTTTTTTACCAAGTTTTGTTGTCAAAATCGGTTATTACCAGATATATTTTATCACATTTGATTTTAATTTGTTTTAATTTATTAGTACTCCAAATTTTCATAGTAAAAGTTTTTTTATTGTCGGGTAGATTTTATCACATTTGATTTAGACATGTTTCAATTAATTAAAACTCCTCAATTCTCATGGTAATTTTTTTTACTTACCTTTTTTTTTCTTACAAAATCGGTTTGTATCGAATAGATTTTATCACATTTGAGTTAGACAAGTTTAATTTGATTAGGACTCCTCAATTTCATGGTAGAAGTTTTTTAATTTTTATTATTTTACCAATATTCGGTCAATTTAAAATAGATTTTATCAAATTTGATTAAACGTGTTCCACCAACACCACAAACAATCACTACGAAATAGCTTGCAAATTCTATCTATAAAATTCGCATGAATTTTCGATTTGATTGTTCGATGTGATCACACGTTTATTTATTTATTTATTATGTGGAAATTTGATGTTGTTGGTTCATTCAAATAGCTTGCAAATTCTATCTACAAAATTAAGTTTTATAAATAATACTAAGTCAACCGTGCATCGCACGGGTAATAACCTAGTTTATTATAAATTGATGTTGGTTTTAAATTACTAATATTACCAATAAAAGAGATAAATCTTACTTTAGTTTAAAAAAATGATGCTTATTTTAAAAGTCTTTAAATAAAAAGACTTCTATTTTATCATCAATAAAAGAGAAGAAAAGAGATGTATCTCATTATATAGAAAGAGATGTTGGTTTTGGATTTTTTAGATAAAAAACTTCTACTACTATTACCAAATGATGAGATATATTATACATTAGTTAAAGAGTGATATAAGTATTAAAAGTGATGTGCATATTTTGGATCCGCCTCAATAGCATTTGGGCCTCGTTTAATGACCCACTGTATTTTGCATGATGTTCGAAGGATTGGGTCGGGCCCATACACAACGAGCTAAATCCATTCCCTCAAGTATAAATAACCCTCTGTAGTTCATAGAGTGGGGGCTCTCACTTCTTCTGATTTAGAATCGCACACGCACTTGGGGGCTACGTGCCCTCTCTTTCATACTCAGTGTACTGATTAACACGTCAGAGGGTTTTTGGCGGGGACCTTCCCCGCCGACTCACAGTGTTTATTTTATAGATAATATAGTCAGATATCTATTTGTTTCAACAATGTGATCCTCAAGATTTATGATGATTAGTCTTGTTCCATTGCACAATGCAACATGGTCAATGTTTCTCAATAGTATTACTGGAACACCAATTTTAAGTGTCAATCTATGGCCTGGCAACCCCAAACACTTTATACTATTCAAAAACTCTCTAGAATAAATGTCTTCGAACAAACTTGAATTTTTTCTGTCATGCAAATAGAATCTGAACTCAAATAAGTTCTTTATTTTGAATGATTACTTTTATTAAATTATATTTGTATTTTATGAATAAATGAATTTCTGATAAGAAAATAAGCTAAAATCAAAATAACGAAATTATTTTTACAGCTAGCTATTATTTTTGTTCCGTAAATTATTTTGATTTTACTAACTTCAATTATATTTTTTTTGTTTTATTGACTTCGTAACTATTATTTCTGTTTTATTTTTAAGAATTAGTTTTACGGAATACTTTTGTTCCGTAAATTATTTTTATTATTTTACTAACCTCAGTTTAAATTGTTTTTGCTGTAATGACTCTGTAACTATTATTTTTGTTCCATCAAGTATTTTTATTTTACTAACATATTTTTGTTTTACATAACTATTTTTAATAATTTGTTTTAAATTTGTGTTCCGTAAATTATTTTTATAATTTTACTAACCTAGGTTTAAATTATTTTTGTTTTATTGACTCCGTAACTATTATTTTTGTTCCATCAAATAATTTTATTTTACTAATGTATGTTTGTTTTACATAACTATTTTTAAGAATTTGTTTTAAACTTTTGTTCCGTAAATTATTTTTATTTTTTAGTAACCTCAGTTTAAATTATTTTTGTTTTATTGACTCTGTAACTATTATTTTTGTTCCATCAAATATTTTTATTTTACTAATGTATTTTTTGTTTTACATATATTTTTTTAATAATTTGTTTTAAACTTTTGTTCCGTGAATTATTTTATTTTACTAACCTCCGCATTAAATTATTTTTGTTTTGTTGATTCTGTAACTTTTATTTTAATAGTGACGTGTTCCATAAATTATTTTTTATTTTACTAACCTCTTATATTTTTATTTTCTTGACCCCGGGACCATTATTTTTGTTTTATTTGCTATTTTTTATGTTTGCATAGAGAAAAATATTTAAACATAATTAACAGAGAGGAAATGGTGGTTATGGTGAAAAAGTCAAATGGCAAGTGGCGGATGTGTGTTGACTTCACGGATTTGAACAAGGCTTGCCCGAAAGATTGTTATCCTTTACCGAGAATCGACAGGTTGGTCGACGCCATTGCAGGGTTCGAGCTCCTCAGTTTTATAGATGCTTACTCTGGTATCATCAGTTAAAATGGCCGATTCGAGATAAGGCTCTAACAGCCTTCCGGGGGGGTATTGTTACAAGATGATGCCCTTCGGTTTGAAGAATGGGGCCACTTATCAAAGGATGGTCAAGTGGTATTCAAATCGCAGATAGGGAGAAATGTTGAAGCCTACATTGATGATATGGTGGTCAAGACCAAGGGACGCGAGCACACAGAGGATTTGGGGGAAACTTTTGCTAATCTCAGGAGGAACAACATGAAGTTGAATCCGAGCAAATGCGTGTTCGGAGTAAAAGCTGGCAAGTTCCTCGGTTTCATGGTTACTGAGAGGGGAATTGAGGCAAATCCTGAGAAGATAGAGGCATTAGTTACTATGAAGCTTCCTCGTTGTGTTAAGGACGTGCAGAGGCTAAATGGCAGAGTGATTGCTCTAGGAAGGTTCATCTCGAGGTCGGCAGAGCGTTGCTTGCCTTTCTTCAAGGTTTTGAGGGGTAATAAAGGGTTTGAATGGACTCCTGAATGCCAGAAAGCTTTCAAGGAATTGGTGGAGTATCTAGGAAGTCCACCCTTGTTGAGTAGCCCGGTATTTGGGGAAAATTGTATGTTTATCGACCGAAGGCGGTAGCTTGTTTTGATTAGGGAAGAAGGCAATGTACAAAAGCCCGTTTATTATGTATCCAAAGCCCTCACCGATGTAGAGGAAGATATTTTAATGCAGAAATTGGCTTACTCGCTTGTTGTTGCTTTGCCGGAAACTACGAGCTTATTTTTCTGCTCACTCCATTGTTGTGTACACGGATTCACCTTTGCGAAAGATTTTGCACAAGCCAGATACTTCTGGTCGGTTGCTCACCTGGTCAATCGAGTTAACCGAGTTTGACATCGATTATCACCGCGCCGATTAAGGCGCAAGCTATAGCAGACTTTGTAGCTGAGACAAGTTTTAAGGAGTCTATCGAGGAAGAGGTGGAGAGTAAAGCAACAGCGACGAGTAATGCAAGTCCAAAGCCGAGGCCGGAATATTGCTGGGAACTTCATGTTGACGGTTCGGCTAGTCGATTTGGGAGTGGTGCTGGTTTAGTGTTAGTCCCGCCGGAGCAAGATGTGGAATTCGAAAAGGCGTTGCGTTTCAAATTCCCAGCTTCGAACAACCAGGCCGAATATGAAGCTTTAATTGCTGGTCTCGAGCTCGCGCAAGACATTGGAGTGCGGGCAGTGGTTGTATATTGTGATTCTCAGTTGGTGGTTAATCAAGTCAAAGGCGACTATGGGGTGCATCACCCGATCTTGGTCCGTTATTGTGCGATGGTAAGAGAAATTTTAAAAGATTTCGATTACTGGGAGCTAGTAAGAATTGCTCGGGAGGACAATATGCGAGCAGATTATTTATCGAAGATGGCTGAGGATGAAATTCAGTCTTTGCATCCTGGAGTCATGATCGAGCATCTGGAAATTCCTGTCATCGAGAAGGAAGTGGTCATGGACATAGAGCCAGCTGCAAGATGTTGGATAGACGATCTTCGAGCGTACATCGAGCATGGGGTGTTGCCTGAAGACAAAAAGGAAGCTAGAACCGTCCAGAAGCGGTCATGTCGTTACATTATCTTAGACAACATCCTGTATCGAAGATCTTATACACGACCTTTGTTGAGGTGTGTTCGTCCAGAGATGACGGAGGGAATCTTGGGCGAAGTGCATGAAGGCAAGTGTGGAGGTCACCCTGGCCAACGATCGTTAGCCGAGAAAGTGTTAGCAGCAGGATTTTACTGGATAACTTTGCGGCGGGATGCCGAGATATATGTTCGTCGCTGCGACAAGTGTCAACGTTATGCAGATATTCCACGATTGCCATCTACCGAGCAGACTCCTGTTATCGCGTCATGGCCATTCGACATGTGGGGAATTGACTTGATTGGTCCTTTTCCCGTTGCTCGGTCGAAGTTCAAATATGCAGTAGTTGCCGTGGATTACTTCACGAAGTGGGTGGAAGCGAAGCCACTGGCGACTATAAGCGAGGTGAACGTCATCGATTTTGTACACGAGCACATATGGTGTCGGTTTGGGGTCCCGCGAGCAATTGTATCTGATCATGGGACCCAGTTTTCGGAAAAGTTTACCAGGGCGTGCGAGCAAATGAGGGTGAAACATTGGCAGTCATCTGTGGCGTATCCACAAGGCAATGGTCAGGCAGAAGCTGCGAATAAACAAATTCTGCATGTTTTGAAGAGGAATTTGGAAGAAAAAGCTGGAAGATGGGTAGACGAGCTGCCTTCAGCCTTGTGGGCAGTAAGAACAACAGTAAGGGGTCCAACCGGGGAAACCGCATTTTCTTTAGCTTATGGGTCTGATGCTATGGCTCCGGTAGAGATGTATTTGCCCACTCATAGGGTCCTAAATTACAATGCCGGTTCTAATCAAACAGCTCGAACAGCAGATTTGGACTTGTTGGAAGAAAGACGTTTGGAAGCCAAAATGAGGATGGCCAACTATAAGCAACGAGCAAAGGCTCACCACGATAAGAGAGTTCGTGGTCGATCATTTGCTGTGGGGGATTGGGTCCTTCGTAAGATTGAGGCCACGGGTCATCGAGCTGAATGGGGAAAGTTGTCACCAAACTGGGAAGGCCCTTTTCAAGTTTCGAGAATTATTAAGGAAGGCACCTACATGTTGCGAACAGAGGATGGTGATGAGTTAAAGCATCCATGGCATGCGGATCATTTGAAGAAATACTATTGGTAATTGATTTACAATATGTAATTCTTTGATCTTTTTCTCTCATGATAAATGGTAATGATGAAGCTCAGTTGACTTTTCAACTTTATGTTTGAAAAGTGGGTCTTCAAGTTGGGGTTTTTGAGTTGAATCTCTTCAAGTCTTTGATCGAGCATAAAGGTCTTTATGCTCGATCAAATTTGAAGAGATGTTTCCAGTTGATCGAATAACCCCTTATTGCGAGCATAGAGGGCTTTATGTTCGTAAGGGAGGGGTATTCGAGTAAAAGTTTAGCTAAATGATGATCGCTTTAGAGCGAGTAAAAGCTAAGCTAAATGATGATCGCTTTAGAGCGAGTAAAAGCTAAGCTAAATGATGATCGCTTTAGAGCGAGTAAAAACTTGGTTAAATGTTGATCGCTGTAAGAGCGAGTAAAAGGCGATTTTGTCTGGCTAAAGCTAATATCATGCAGTCATTCAAAAGTAAAAGGAGTTAAAATATTACAGGCAAAGAATTAAAATTGTTGTAGGACAAGGCACGAAGGCCAGAAAGGCGCGCAGGCCTGTGGGATGAGTTCAACTAGCGGGGGCAGTATTATCCTCGGTGGAAACAATGGTGGGTTCCTCGGTGTTGGCAGTGGTATTCAGGATTGTGACCTCATCATCAGCTTGATCCTCGGTGTCATCAGCGGTGGTTGAAGGAGCTTGTGATCGCCAAATTTCTGTCATAAGGTCAGTGACTGTAGTGTCGGCGACAGGAGGAGGGATCCATGGAGACAGGCCCTTTGCAGCGTCGGCTTCGGCCAAGCCTTCTAGTTCATCTTCATTAAAGGGCACTTGGGAATGGCCGGCCCGGGCAGACGAGCAAAAGAGGGGGTTAGCCCCCCATTCAGCAAGTTGCTCGGGGCTAATCTCCAGACCACTACAGGCGAGCTGCCTTAAAATATGATTCATTCCCTGCACAAAAAACGGGTAGGCCTCACTTTCCACACAATTGGTAAAGTCGGACGATCTCTTGTAGTCCTCAATGATTTGCTGCTTTTGCTCGTCATCCGTCAGTGAGCCGACCTCGGACACCAATTGCTCGAGCTTGGTGACGGTGGCATTGGCAGCTTCCAGGTCGCTCTGACAAGCCCGCAGCTCTCGTCGTACCCCGGCTATGTTGTTGAGGGCAGTTTCCTCGGACTTTTTAGAAAGGTTCAATTGGGCCTCCAATGCTGCTTTCTCGGCCTCCACTTGTGAGAGCTCGGTCACCTTGTTGGTGAGGGATTCCTCGCTGTTCTTGAGATCAGCCCTGATGCAGTTGATTTTCTCTTCTAGGGCGTTTTTCTCGGAAGCAAGGTTGTCTTTCTCAGCGGTGAGGGTGTTGTTCTTGTTCAGATTGGTGATGAGGCGTTCATACATCAGGATGGATTTATTGGCGATCTGTTTGAGATATTGCGAGTAAGAAATATGGAAAAAGGAAAAACAGTAAGTAAAGGGTGAAATGCGTTACCTCAGTCATGCACAGACCCATTTCTCCAATCAATACCGAGCTTGCTTGGTCGGCATACTTCTTTTGGATCCCGCTGTGGTGGAGACGTTTCATTAGTCCGAGACCAGTAGTGGACGGGAAACCACCTCGTTTGTGTACAGCGATGTTGTCGAGGTCGGGAACGTTGGCAAGTTCCTTGATGAGGGCAGCAGCTTTGGGTTGGTCGTCGGGCATGACGAAATTTGCTTGTTGCCAAATAGGAACTGGAGTGCTCTCTTCGACCACAGCTTTATCTGCCCGGCGCCTATGTTTCCTCGGGCTTTCAGTGGGTTCAATGGTGATGACAGGGGGTGAGACAGCAACTGGTTCTCGCACCAAGGGAGCAGGAATGAAGGTAGATGTGGATTGTTCAGGTTGTTGGCGCTTTGTTCCTCGGCTTGAGGTCGCAGCTGGGACTGTTGGAAGATTAATGGCTGGCTGGGTGGACAGGTGTTTAGCTCGTTTGCTCGAGCTCTTCTTAGCAGCCTGCATGAATTTGGTGACGTCGGTCAGCTGCCTCATTTCTGCACAAGGCCGAGTATTAGTACCAAGGAAAGCATAAGTATTTAAAATTATCGAAGAAAAGGATGATAAGGTAAACAGTTCAGAAATAACCAGAAAGTGAGAAGTCAGGCCGGCAAAGGGTTCCGGTGCGAGCACAGTCCTCGCAGTCGCTGGGGAATCTATTTCCATGGCAAGAACCCCAATATGGGTGAGGGGTTTCTTGGTCAATCTTAACCCGGGGTTCAACTCCTTCAACGGGGAGGTAGGAGATCCCAGCAGCTCGCAGAAGGCCGAGGTCGGAGGTAAGAACTCGCCAATCCAGTACAAAATCCTGCCCGGTTTGCCCTTTTCGTGCTCCTAACAACTTTCTAAACGCCTCAACTATCTTGGGCTCACCAGCTCGGTATGCGTACTTATCGTTCTCGGGGAGACCATAGTCACTAATGTAAGGAGCAAACGGCCAGCCAATGCTCGACTCAATGAGTAAGGCCTTCCCATCCCAGCCATCGACCTTATTGGGACTGTCGGTTAGAAGCTTGAAGAAACCGTGGTTTGACCGACTATTGATGCGGCCGGTTTTCTTATCAAGTGACAGAAGGAAGAATTTTCGAAATAAAGTCATATCGGGCTCGAACCCGAGTGATCGGCAGGCTACAGTGAAGGATACTAGGAACCTAACAGTGGTTAAGGTCAGGTCACAGGGAAGGGTATTAGAGGCATTGAGCAGTTCGACGATGAATGGGTCAAGGGGAAGTCGGAGTCCAACTTGGAAAAAGTCAAAATAAAACACCATCCTGTCTCCTTGAAAGTTGTGGCCTTCTTTATCTAGGTTTAAATCGAAAGCGCGAGCACGGTATAATTTGGGGTCTATACCTAGCGAGTAAAACCAGGTACTCACCTCGTCCTCAGAGTTTAAATCTTCCCACCTGATTGTGGAAGAAGAGTAAGGAGAGGCAGGAATGAAAGGGGTTCGGCTTGGTCCGGGTAATGATTCATTTAGGCGAGGAAGGCCACTCGCTTGTTCGTTGTTAATTTGTTGCTCGCTAATCTGTCTGGGTTTTCGCCGGCGAGTGATCAGTGGGATCACGTCTTGCTCGCTCTCCTCCGAGGATGAGGGCGAAGATGGAGGCACCTCTCTCGGAGCGCCGTGGTTGTAACTCCTGCCTTCAACTTCGGAAACGGTTCCTTCGCTAGACATCCTACAGGAAAAGGAATCGAGAGTTGCAGGTTAGTTTTTGATTGGGTGAAATAAGGTAAGAAGAAGTTAACTATGGCACCCGGGTTGCAAGATCAGTAAACGGGGTACTGATCATGGTTTCTCGATTCCTTGGGTCTGGGCCACTAATTCGTGAAGAGGCGAAGGCAATTGAGTTTTGGGCAAATAATTGATAAAAAGCAGAAAAGGGGTTTATACAGTTTAAACCCTAAAATCAGAAAGTAAGAAAAGGGCAATACAGTAGAATAATGAAGAGGAGATAGCGAAATACCTGGAAAACTTGATGAAAGTCTTGATTTCGTTCTTAAACTGCAGCAAGGATGCAATGTGGGACGCGATTCTTGATGAGGACCCGCAGAAAGTTTGGTTTGCTTCGTTCGTTTGCTTGAAGATTGATTTGAATGGTAAAGAGGCGTAAAGTGGTAAAAGGATTAAATCCTACCTTTTATACTCCACGAAGCCGCCGGTTGGGAATCAAATCATTAGGCTCGAAGCACGAGGCGCAGTGAACGAGGCCGCATTTAATGGGTCTAGGAAGTTGAACCTGCTTTTAGAACTGACGGCTGACGGTTGACGGCTGACGCTTCGTTTTCTCAGGAAACGCTTGTTCAAGAAGCTTTATGAATTGCCGCCAATCTAAATTTTGGGTTTTCAAATATTCGGGGGGAGCTACTTTGAGATTTTTGGGATCCTCCTCGTCATGAGCATGAATACTCGATAAGACAAGGAGTTGGGGGCTACTGAGCTGCTCGGCCCGATTAGGCCCAAGCCAGGAGCCACGTGTCAATCGTATGTATCTTCCGAGCAAGCGAGCAAACATGTTACGCGAGCAATCAGGTAAAGTCTCCGTTTTGGCCGGGATAAATACTTGAGATGGGAGCTTAATTATGCGAGCAATATTGATGAGCGGACAAGCTAGCTCGATTGCACCACTAAGTTGAGGGAGCGAGCAACATTGCTCGATGGCACCAAGTAAGTTATAAACAGTTGAGGGCATTGATGTCCGGAAAAGATCAAGATAACAGTTGAGCGTGATCACACCCGGGCAATCAAGATACAGTTGAGGGTGGTTACACCCGAGCAATAATCCCGACTATAAGCCATGACAGTTTGCAGAGGAGTTGATACTCGTCAATGGGCAGTTAACTCCAATCATGGGCAGTTAACTCCAATCATGGGCAGTTAATGCCAGTCATGGGCAGTTAATGCCAATCATGAGCAGTTAATGCTAATCATGGGCAGTTATTCATGATAATGGGCAGTTATGCCTCCGGCACATATAAAAGTCTGGTCAAAATTTGGAGAGAGGTATGCGCAATCTTATTTCCTTAGCCTAAACTCTGTCAAATTGTGAACTTATTGTACTAATTCACACGCCGGAGGGCTTTTGCAGGGAGTGCCCCTGCCCAGTTCACGTTCGTTCTTCTTCATTTCAGAGTTGGGCTCAGTGGAACTGTAAGCACGTTGAAAGCCAGGTGCTTGGATTGGGCTGATTCAGTGGGTCCAGATTATCTTGGACACATCAATATATATATATATATATATATATATATATATATATATATATATTATTATTTTTTTTTGATTCTGTAACTTTTATTTTTATAGTGACGTGTTCCATAAATTATTTTTTATTTTGCTAACCTCTTATATTTTTATTTTCTTGACTTCGGAACTATTATTTTTGTTTTAACTACTATTTTTTATATTTAAAAAGAGAGAACTGTTTAAACATAATTAAAATAAAGGAAATGGTGGTGATGAGAGAAAATAGGGAGGAGACGGGAGAGAGAAATAGAAAGAGAGAAAATAGAGAGAGAATATGAGTGAGAAAAAGTGAAATGATAACTCAAAAGTCAATAATTCAAAATGAATTTTGGAGGGAAAAATGTACCCTTGCCATTATATATATATATATATATATATATATATATATATATATATATATATATATATATATATATATATATATAGATTTATGAAACTTTTATAGTTAAAAAAACATTGTACCCATTTACATTGTAATATCACATTTAATAAACCCCTTTGATAATTTGTGTTTGTTTAACAAAATTTACCTCGATAAACATATTTATTTTCCATTATCTGAAAAAAAAAATACACAAACTTTTAATTGTAGGGGATCAAAACCGTAGAAAAGATGATATACAACAGGAGTATCTAGCTATAAATCATTTTAGCTTTAATATCAGCAAAATAAATAGTGAGTATCTTATTAGAGTAGATAAGTTATTGGATCGTATCATCTATCTTACATATTTGGAAGAAAAAATATGGGTAAGACATTTTGATCTCGAACAATCAAATAAAAAATGTGGAAATATAAGTTTAAATTTTTTATGTTGTTAATAAATTTGAATTTTCTTAATTCTTATACCGGAGAAATATTTTAAGTTATTTTATCTAACATAATATACAAATCTATACATGGAATTCTATGCAATAAATTAGAATAAGTCCAAAAAGTATTAATTATATATGTATTTGACTTAATAAAAAAATTCTGGCCTTTTTTTATTTAATTTAAAAGTGTTAGGGGTTCTTTCTCAGTGTGTTATATTCGTCGGTGAAATTAATTATGCCTGAAAATATGTTTTTTGATAAGATTTTTTTTCTTCTAGAATACAATTATATAGATTATTACCAAACTTTTCATTTTACAATGAGATGTTAGAAGGCGTTGAGAAATTTGGGGAAATTTTAGTATTTTTTTGGAACAAAATTTGAAACAATGTGTCACCCAAAATGAAGAGGAGTTAAAGAAACAAATGAGCTTGAGAGAGAGGACCGGCTCGCAGCCGAGGAGAAATAACTGAGAGAAGAGTTATCCCATGAGGCCGAGGCCCTAAAAAGTTGTTTTGTGGTTTTGACGACAAATGTAATAGGGCAGAGGCCGTGTTTGAGTATTTATATTTAGCTAATGTAGGTTGGAATGTGCATGGTCTATTTGCTTAGGGTTATTTAATTTAGGTTGGATTGGAATGTTTATTATTTTGAATTAGGGAAAATTGCGGGCAGATATCATTTTTAGCCGCTCTGCTCTCCTTTTTTTTTTTTTCAATTGAAAAAAATCACTTCTTACATCGCGATGTATGAAAGTGTTTTATTTTTTTGTATAGCGATGCATGAAAAATATGATTTAAGTAATGACCAGTTGTATCTCGCTTTGTCTATAGTTACTAATCCTAAATGTATTCGAATTTTGTTATTGATAATGATAATTGCAATAGTCGTCGTCCATGTTCAACAACAAATGTTGTCTATATATAAGTATTCCAAAATTTATAATAACCTTTTTGAATTTATTTGGTTTTCTATCTTTAATTTTACTGTTTATTATTTTTTGTTTATTTTGTTTATATTAAAGTTTTTAATTGTCTATTATTCAACGTTAATTGAGTATATGATTTTATACTCGTGTATAAACCGTGCAACGCATGGGTGCTTCGTTGGTTAACAATAGAAGAGAAATATTTCACATTGGTTAGAATAGTGATATTGCTTTTTAAATGATGGATCTCACATTGGTTATAAAGAAATGTATCTCACATTATTTAGAAACGAGTATTGGTTATAAAAGTCATTAGATAAATGCACTTTTATGTTATTACCAATAGAAAATATGTATCTCACATTGTTTAGAAATGAATGTTGGTTTAAAAATCTTTTATCTACTACTATTATTACAAATAGAAAATATGTATACCACATGGTTAGAATGTAGTGTTGGTTTTAAAAGTCTTTAGATGAAAGACTTAAACTTTCATTACCAATAGAAATAGAAAATAAGTATTCCACATTATTTAAAAATAAATTATAATTTTAAAAGTTTTTAACAAAAAAACTTCTAATATTATTATCAAGTTAGATATTAATTTTAAATTTTTAGATCAAAGATTTTTATTATTATTACTAATATAAAATATGTATCACACGTTAGTTAGAAACTTATGTTAATTTTAAAAGTATTTAGGTAAGAAAATCGTTTAATATTAGTAACAATAGAAAAACAATATTATAACCATGAAAAAGATTAACAATTTAATTATAATGTCAAAAATTATATTATTATTACAAAAAATATATATCACAAAAAACAATGCTGGAGATGTTGTATTCATATTCATATTCATATTGATATTCTCATGTGGGATTTTGTATTATCACTTGCTATTTCTACCCCCTCGAGTTATTTTCTTGCACTTTCAAATTCAAAAGTTATTTTATTTCGCATTCTTAGTGAATTTGACTTGGAGCAGTAAACTCCAAACTCTTGACCGAAGTAAAACCACCATCCACCACAAGATTATGCCCACTGACATACTTAGCATCATCGGATGCAAGATAAACTGCAGCATTTGCTATATCCTCGGGCTCACATTTGGCTCCCTCTAATATGCCTGTTTTATGTATCATATCCATCAGTATTTGACTCTCAACTCCAGGAAAGAGCCTTTGCATTTCATCCATGGAAAATCGTGTCGGAATGGCAAAAGGCGAAATACAATTGATTCGAATTCCATACTTACCTAGTTCTGCAGCCAAAGATTTCACCATCCCAACAACTGCAAACTTTGATATGGAATATGTGTGTTGAGCTAGCCCACCCATCACTCCAGCCACACTAGCAGTGCATAAGATGGATCCACTTTGTCGTGGGACCATCACGCGTGTTGCATGCTTGATTCCTGCCAAGACACCCCGGACGTTGATTGACATGACCCGGTCAAACCGATCAAGGTCAAGATCGACTATGCTTGCTGGGGATTGGCATGCTACCCCCGCATTGTTGTACATAATGTCAAGTTTACCGTATGTGGATACGGTGAAGTCAACTGCATCAGAGATATCGGATTCCTTGGTGACGTTGCAGGGGATGAACGAGGCATGGGGTCCGAGTTGTGTTGCTGTGTCGTGGCCGAGTTGGGTTTGGATATCGGTGAGCACGACTTTAGCGCCATTGTTAATGAACTTAGCTGCAGTTTCCTTGCCAATGCCACTTGCTGCTCCAGTGATCAATGCTACCTTCCCTTCTAGTTTACTTTGTAAAGAAAGATAGATTTTAGCTGATTATCAAATATGAATTCCATTAATTCTGTCTTTCTTGTGATCATAGGAGTTCTCGAAATCTATAATTGTGAGAGATAATTTAAGAAAATCTGCTAAAGGAGAGGGGAGGGGGATTAGCGTACCTTCCAACTTGGGTAGAGAACTCCCTGAGCAAGCTTCCTAAAGTGTATTTGTTTGTGCTGTTACAATTATATTAAGTTAATAACAGAAACTGTGATTAGTAATCAAGATTTACAAAAAGAAAAAGTAGAAATCAAGATTTAGATCACTGTCTCTGTCTCTGTCTGCATTAACTATGTAGAAGAGCAACAACCTTAATTATGGTTTCATTTTTGTTATTGATCAACAACAGGTTTAGGAAGCAGTTGGAGAGAGTATAAATCTGAGAAATGAAAGAGAATTAAACTTGAAAGCTTACCTGGATCTAATCTTCATCATCTTAATCTCTGCAAAAACTGAGAATTGAGAAACAAGTGCTCTATCTCTCTCCCTCTCTCTCTCTATCTCTCTCTGTGTCAGTGACTCAGTGTGTGTGTGTGTGTGAGAGAGAGAGAGAGGCTTCAAATGGAAGACGTTGAAAAAGGAATTGGATCTGTTGTGTGACACGCACGCTCTTGATACGCCCAAAGATGCCCTTTGGATTGGCATCAATCGTCTCATGCATGTAATTGACCAATGGATGATGAACACGTGAACCAATAATTTACAAATCAATTTTTTTTTCTTTTTGTAAATTTAAAATTCCTAGTTTGTCAGAATATGACATAAATCTTGTGTTAAATCTGGTAGTAGATATGTTAATTACTTGTTAATCACAATGTTAATAAGTTAAATAATGTAAGGGGTAAGAGTGTAAAGTTTAATTTTATAAACTTGAGGGGCATTTTTATTGTTGTAACTTTTTTTTTCCTCCGTTCGAACGAGATATCAAATCATATCTACCCAAGCTTTTTATTGTTGTAACTTGATAACTCAAATAACCAAGATTCTTAAAAACGATAATCAGGGACGGATGGATGCTTACCTTACCGGTGTATATGGACACTGCTCTAAAAAAAATATTGAGTAATTTTTTTTATATTTTGTCAATTGGATCCCTCATAATGTTTCTATTGGACCCCTCCCAACTCAATATTAAATAAATTAAATAGACAAGTTTTAGGTTAAAATGTAAAATTATTGATTTGATTAATTGATTGATAATTTTGTATAGGAAAACAAAGTTTTTGTGCCTTTGGTTGGGCTTATATTGATTGGAGAATTTGGGTAATTTAAAGGCAAAATTCGTTCGAATGTCCGATCAATTTTAAAATGATTCGCTTGTATGTTATATCGAAAAAAAACTTGTTAATACTTCCTCCATTTCGGGCAAAAAGTCCCGTTTCAAAGTCAAATTTTTTTAAAATGATACAAAATGAAATAGTGAACTCTTTACCCAAAACGGATGGAGTATATGTTAGTGATGATGATGATGTAATTACGCGTTTTCAATATATAAAAATCGTAAATGACAATTATATGTTCTAATTTTTCTACATAATAATTAAAATTTTAACCACACCGACGACAATGGACAGTTTTTCCTTTGCATTTGATTGCATTATCTGGTAACATCGTTTTTCATTTTGGTGTCAATGGAACAAGAAAAGCCATCCAACTTTGAATGAAAGAAGCCATCCAACTTTGATTATACATACAGAAGATTAACAACCAAGTTAATTCAAGAGTAATACCATGAGAAACTACTAACGTTTTTAAACCCTAACGGTCAATCTCAAAATCAATTAACTTGTAAAAGATGTAGCCTCATGATTTTTATTAATTATATTTTGGTTTGATTACAATAATATGAATTTAGTGTCTCTACAGACTTTAATTGTTTTGATAGCCCTTATTAGAACCAAATATTCATTGTACAGATGATTGAAATGAACAATATGAGATACATAGCTAGGAGTACTTATACAAAAAAACCAAAAACCATTGAAGAAGTAGTTTAGTAAAATTAAGATTGTGAAAAACTTGAAAGTATTTAATAAAAAGGTTGGATTTTGATGTCATAATTAAAAGGAAAAGGCTAGAGTTATCACTATGGTTACTACTATGATGACAATTTTGTCACGAAAGCGAAGTATATGTGCATCGTTAAGACATAAGTTGTTACCAGAGTAGTAGCTCTAATAATGTTATAATTAAAATGTAGGACTACTAATTAATAACATACCATAATTTAATACTTTTATGCAAGTAAAATGTAAACATATAGTGAATTTCAAGGCAAAAAAAATTATTGAAAAATGATATGCAATATTTGCTAAATAAGGAAAATATCGATAAATGTCAACAACAATCATTTATCTAATAGGTCCGTTTCATAATTGATCTAATGAAAAAAATATCAATTCTTTGTAATTCAATCTGATTCTAAGTGATTTAATAGTACAAATGACATATTAAAAAAAATTGAAACGATAATCGCTTTGGTTTACGGTTCAATCAATGGCATTAGTTGTTTTGATCCAATATGAATTGACGAGCCAAATTTGTTTAACTTCTCAATTCAACTTAAGTCATATATTGAATTAAAATTATATGGATCATATTACAACTCAACCAGTAACCTATAATTGCTTTTGTGAATTAAAGTTAAAACCCAATATTATAAATTATCCCCAAAAATATTTACATAGTATATAGTTTAAATTTATATCAGACAATCGTTATAGGGCATTTGGTCTAGTGGTATGATTCTCGCTTTGGGTGCGAGAGGTCCCGAGTTCGATTCTCGGAATGCCCCATTTTACTGTTTTGATTTGATTTGATTAGTGAAAAAACTTACTTGTGTCTTGACTTCCTTTTTTTTTTTTAATGAAAATAAATAAACAAATTGATTATAAAGCAGAAAATCAACTCTATATCTATGCAAGGTTCTAAAAATCGTTTGGCGGCCGTTAGGCGGCACACTAGCACCCATGGAACTAGTGGGGCTTAAAATTAAGACATAATTATCTTTTTTTTTTGATAATTTACATCAAAGATCAAACACATTGATTACAATTTTTTTTTTTTTTTTATGTTTGTCATTTTATCAAGCACTTGTTTATATTTGTAAAATGAACAAAAATATACAAACCTACCATTAATCTCAATTCTCAACAACCCCAAAGCAATAAACCAGTCAAGTTTAGAACTAAAAAAAATAATATTACTCCACCTACATACTGCTCATACAACCCACAGTCTAACGTATCCTCTCTAATCTCTTCTCATTCTAAATTCAGAGTCTCGAGACAATCCCCTTATTTTTCATCTTTTTTTTTCTTCTTTCTTCTATCTATCTGACAGACCGACAACCATTTTTTCTTCTCCCTCTCTCTCTAGCAGACCAACTCTCCTCATTTTTTCATCATTCAATATCTTTCCTCCTAGATCTAACCCTTTAATCTATCCCCCCTTATCCCACCGAATATCCACAAAATCAAACCCTTTTCTTTTACCCCCTCTCTGCCTCACCATTAGCACTACCCCTTCATTCTCCAGTTCGTCCATCTTCCTTCTCTGGTCACCGCATACTACAAAATCAAAGCTACAAAAATAAATTAAGGTCGGCGAGGTTTAGCGTAAGCGCCGACTTGGTCGATCAGGCGGCGACTAAGAAAGTCGCGGCGGTAGAGAGGGGCCTAGCGCCTAGGCGGAGCTAGACGGGGAGTTTTAGAACACTGATATTTAGACTATATAATCACAAAAAAAATAATAATAAAATTGTGGAACATATCGTAAAATAAGAATTTATATGAGGTTGTCAAGATTCGTTTTATTTTAAACATTATGAGTATTATTGTTGGAATTCGCATTGTCACTGAGATTATTGGAGAGTAAAATTTGATAGTGAGAAATTCTATTGTTGAAATCATGAAAAAGGATGAAGTAAAAAAATAAATGGTTTTTTTGTTTTTTCGGGCAATTTGTAATATTTTTGGGATGTGACCATTCATGTATTTGAATTAAAATGGGAGAATTTCAAGAATTGAACTCGGGACCTTATACATTTCTCAAGAATTTTGCCAGTAGACCACATGCACAAACATAGAATCGCATAAGTATTCTTTATTTTATTTAAAAAAAAGGTCTAAACGAAAAAAACACAATTTTCCCTCCAAAAAGGAGCATAAGTACAGTACTGGTTATTGTACCATTTCCATTTCCATTTCCATTTTTCCACCATCAATCATCACCTTCATATTATTCATCTATAACCCCATAATCCCAATCTTCAAAACCCTACGCCAGTTCATATGTCGCCTCTCCTCGCATTTGCCCCCAACTATTTTAATTAGTCCCTTTCGCTCCACCCGTCTCTCTGTAAGTTGATCACCTTCTCAAAACTTCCACTGATTTTGCCATTCAATCTGTCACATATTAGCTGTATCTGATCTTTTTATATATAATTGTTTTATTTTGTTTGCGCCGTCTGATGTATATTTGAAGTCAAAAGGGTTTTTATTGGTCATGATTACGTCGGAGGAGGGCATATAACTAGCAAAAAATGATTGAAATTTTTAGAGATAACCATCGACAAATTCAGGCCTTCCAGATTTTATATATGCCTCACTCTTCATCATCACTTGGTTATCTTGTTTCTGTTCCCCGGTTTTGCCCTTTATCTCTACCCATTTCATAATCGTTTGTTTTTTGTTGAGCCAATTTGTGTGTGTTTGTGATTGTGTTTTGGTGTGTGTGTGTTTGAATATTCAGGTATATTATGTGTTTTCCACTTTAATCATTTGATTGATGATCCAATCCCGAAGTTTGTTGACATGGCTTGGCTTGATTTAATTGGACCATGTTTGATTTTCCTTCAAATTCAGTATTGTTTGTCCTTTGGTATCATAGACTAATTATGGTGGAAATGGAACGTAGTAGACGACACGACTAGACGCCAATTTCCTAGTAGCATTTGAAAGTAAAGTTTTATGCCGCTTAAAACACCACTAGTCTGTGTGTGAATATTTAAGTATATCCTACATTTTCTGAATTAATCATTTAACGAAATGAACCCATTTAACAAAGCTTCTTCACTAAGCTTGACCTAGTCGGGGCGGACCTGTTTGGATGCTTGAAACACAATATTTTTTATTCATGTGTTATATATGCAATGATTCATAGGCATACTTTTTATCTGTATGGTGTATGAATTGTTCTTAGTTGTCTAGCATTTGAAGGCAAAGACTTATGACACTGAATACTAGACTTGAAGAATTGATGTATAATATTTGTCAAATGTTGAAGTTTCGTTTGGTTGCTTCAGAAGAATTGGTAGAATATACTATAAGAATGTCTGGCTGAAGTGGAGCTTTTGTTAAGCATTTTATTTCTTTCCTCTTAGAATGTTCCTAACAATTGTTGTAACTGTTGACAAGGATAATCTTCTGATTGATACAAGGACATAATGGGAAGCGTTGAGCTTGATATACATTGTTGGGCCCCTATCTAAAAGCTTAAGCTTTTAAATGAGTTGGTAACTTAACATGGTATCACAGTTCATGTTTGGCAAGGTCTTAGGTTCGAGTCATACCTCTTGCATTTGTTACCCGAAAATATTGTGAGTGCGTGTTATCACTCTATTTGGTATGTGATGCCCTGGTGAGGCATATTTGCTTGTATCTCCAAAGGTGGACGGTCACGCATGAGGGGGAGTGTTGAGTTTGATATTTATTGTTGGTCTCCTATCTAAAACCTTAAGCTTTTAGATGAGTTAGTTACTTAACAGGAAGTAATGCGACAACGGTTACCATTTTGTTCTTAAAAGGAAGAAAGGAAATAACATAACTCATATGAGCCATACTATTTGATAATTGTATTAATTGAAATGATCAGTCATAGAAGAGGGAAGATTTACAAGTGCCTTGTAGAAATGGGGTCCAGGGTTCACATTGAGATGCCAAATAAGCATACTGGGGTCTTTCCTTTTTCATTGACCATTTTTTTCTATATTACCGAGCTAACTGCTTGATTCAATTTTCTTTGTTGTCCAGATAGCACGAGTTTGAGTTTGTTGAGAGCATAATCTGAATTCTTCTTAAACTGCAGTCTTAGTTTTCAGTAACTATATATGCTACATCTCACTCTAAAATGGTCGAGGATGAGCATCCAAACACTGAGCTTTTCGAAGAAACAGCTGTGCTCAAAAGCCCCTACGTAGAAACCCAAGTGGTGAACTTGGATGTAGACACTGAGGTGTTGGATATTCCAGATTTTGTTGACAACCTGAGATCCCAAATGGTAGATGATAGTGAGAAAGAAGTTGTGCTGGACAGTGATGATGAAGAAATACAAAGGAGCAAAGTGTTCAAATTTATGAAAGGACTATCTTCTGATGGATCCGAGAGAATTATTGGACATGAATCAGATGAGACCCCAGACCAGGACAAGAAGCAGCCTGCTCCTGCTACTAATCACTGCAATTCAGGTCAGTATTGACCATTGACTAACTGGAAGCTGATTCTCATAACAATTTCATGTTATGAAATAAATCCGTGAACTTTTTTACTGCTGCTTTCATTGCTTGAAATGCTTAGATGCATGTTGAAGTAGCTCTTTCTTTGTGAAACTTGGTTGAGTCAAATTGCATGAATCATATTCTAGACAACAATAGTACATCTTATTTTACTAATTCGAGACTTGAAGTTCAAATGCAAAGCATTGCACTATAAGCTCTATCTGAAGGCAAAATCTACCTATCATTATCCGTTGATTGATAGCTCAAGAATTTAGAAGTTGGTTGAGGCACGGGACATGAATATATCTGATGTTCAAACACATTTTTTGAATTTTAACTATAGTGAGGTCTCAAAGTCACTTGTAATAAACCATTTTTGACACTTAAGCCAATGGCCTTCACCAGTGGAAAGATAACCTCATATAGACCTTATGTTGGACATGTTATGGACATTGTACATGTTTGTGTTTATCTTGATAAACATTAAAATTTTGTCTAAATGGGAAGGTATAACTCAAAATCTGTTATTACTGTCAGGATATATATGGAGACGAGGTAGTACAGTTGCTGTGTCAAAGTCAGTAGAGGCATGTTGTTCGGCCAAAAGCAGTTTGACTGACATGGGAAACAGCTGCGGGGATAGTTCAAATCATGTTGACCCTCACTATGAGGAAGCGCCTGTAATGAACAATGGAATCTCCAGAATACAAGATCAAATAAGCGTTGATACAAATGGAAATGTTGTTGATCTGAGCCACAATGGCTGTGATCCTGAGCTTACAAGACTAAGCTACATTGAATCTCAGGAATCTGAGGAGTCATCGCAAGCAGCGCTGGACTTTGTGGATCACTATCTGTCAGTTAATGATGTGAACTTGCCTCAGGAAGTTGAAATTGTCAATCCTAACAAGATAATTACACCTCCTATTTTAAGTGCAAAGGGATCTCGAAATTTGGCACGGGGAGCCACTATTAGAACTAAAGCTGGGGATTCTCGAACCTTTGATTGGGATGACAATCAACCTGAACCGATCTTAAGCTGGAAATCCCATAGACCGAGATCTGTTTCCACGCCTCAGCTTGCTAAAAATCTGAAGTTCCAAGAAGAGAGAGAATTAGGTGAAAAGTGCAAAGATATTGACTCAAATCTTGTGGATTTGAGGTTAATAGTGCACAAGTCTAATCACATTAGTGAGGTACGAAAAGCTGCTGAAACAGCAAGCAGGACATATGTTTGTATGGACTTGGATAAACAGTTTGATGCAGAAACATCAAGACAGCAGCAGGAAACCAATTGCACTGTGAGGGATGTACTCGACACGGATGTCGGTTTTGACACTCAAATGGCTGCTGAAGCTATAGAATCCTTACTATATGCCCCACCTCCAAGTCACGTTGCTTATGCCAATCAAGGTTTGGAGAACGTGCTTGAGGATACTTCAAAGCATGCAACGATGAAAAAAACAGCGATGGGTAGTTGTTTTTCTAACATTGGTTCTTCTGGTTCAGGATTTACCGTCAGACAATTGAAGGGAACAAAGGGGAGTGCTAACAAATTATGCAGAAATAAGTCAACTTTAGTTCAGAAACACTCTAAGAATGAAGTGGAGTTGGATCCTAGTTTAGAAGTAGCAAAGAATGTACAATTGGGGAAGTCGTTGACTGACAAGTGCAGAAGGGATGTAAACCCTAAAAGGAAGGCATCTGAGAAGGTGATTTCTCTGAAAAAAGAACTTCCAGAGAAAGAAAATATCAAATGTGTTAAAAATCTTCGTTCATCAAAAGTACTTAATTGTGACTCACTTGGGAAAATTGAAGAGAAATGTAGGAGTTTTACACCTTTTGCTCGCCAGACTAGGCATTGGTCATCAGTAGAATCTTCAAACATGACTAAAGATGCAAAATGCAATTTTGGAGGAAAGAGGAGTGGGTTGGATGCGTTGGAAGAGAGAAAAAAACGTTCCAAGTTATGTTTTGATTCATCTGTGGAAACTACAAACTGCGTAGTCAATGATAAAGAGCAAAGCTGTCCAGATATAGCTACCAACATGAGCAATTTAAAGTTAAATTCATGGATCTATCCCCAGCGACAAAGAGCTTGTCAAAATGTGCCGCATATGTCAGAACTACCAAGCAAGTTGTGTACTTCACCAACCATAATTGATGATGAAAATCGCAATGGGAATTATGGAGGAAGTCATACAAAGTCAGAAAGAGAATTCAGAACCCCTTGTTTCAACCCAATCGTGAAGCGGAAAGCAAGGTCTGCACCTAAATATCGACATTCTTCAGAAGAGAAATGTGTGGAATCATCATTGGGGAGATCTAGTGAACCAAGCTTTGAGTCTGCAGCCATAACAATGCCGATGACTTATGTAAATTCAGCTAAAGCCAAGGCCTCTTGGAAATCAAGCAAACTAGATAAGGTGGACCCTACCTTGTCTGCAGGTGATAAAGAGAACATACAACATGATCTATTAAATTCAAATGTTAATGCATCAACAACCATGCCTAAGGGTGATAATAACTACAAGCAGCAATGCAAGAGAAATTCTTCGAGATTGTCTCTTCTAAAAGAGCTTACTAGATTAGGATATGCCGAGTCACTGCCAGAGTTTGCATCAAAGGATTTGAGAAGACGAAGGAATAAGTCAAACATCCGCGTCTTGTTTAGCCAAAGCTTGGATGATCATATAATTAAGAAGCAGAAAAAAGGTTTTATATTTAATTTGAAGTTTCTTAGCCTATTCTCTGCAGCTGTAGTCAATGGCATATCATTTACTCCCTCTGTTTTCAAAGAGTACTGCTTCCCCTTTTGGGACCCTCCACTTAAGGAGTTATGTTTTTACAGTAAACTTAAATTAACAAGACTATTTTAATTAAAATAAGTGTATTAAGGAGATTTGTTTCAATCCTTAAAAAGTTTTGACTTATAGAAGTGGACTCTTTAAGCGGAATGTGGAGGATTATAAATCACATTTTAGCTGATCTGATTCCCTGGCAGATTTTGTTCCGACTAGGAATTTCTGTGGCATCAGATTGTTCAGACGCTACACACTTTGTAACTGATAGATTTGTGCGGACAAGGAACATGTTGGAAACAATGGCACTTGGTAGACCGGTAGTGACACATTTATGGCTTGAGAACTGCTTACAAGCAAAGTGTTTTGTTGATGAGAAAAATTATATCCTGAGGGATGCCAAAAAGGAAAAGGAACTTGGCTTTAGCATGCATGCTTCCTTGGCTCGTGCAAAAGAACATCCGCTTCTAAAGGTATTCATGCATGCTTGTGTGCTGATTATAAACCAGGTCTCTATGTTGCTTGAATATGATTTGGCATTAACTTGTTATAAGCATGCTTAATATTTAGTGTTTTCCCCAACTTCACAATCTGTTTTCCGTTCCAGGATCAAAGAGTCGTTGTTACTCCGAATGTAAAACCTAGTAAAGAAATGATTGAAAGCTTGGTCAAGGCAGTTCATGGCCAGGTAATAAGTCTTTCAATGTCCTAATGCTAGTGATTGAAGTAACTTACTATTCTTTGGCTGCCTTTGGTTTGTTAGTATGGAAAGGTCAACAGAATGACGTTCCAATGGGATTAGGATTGGGAATGAAAAATGCATTTGAATAGAAATGAGGAGGGTTTTTAAGAAATGAGGAGAATAGTAAATGGGTTTGGGTTTAGTATATGAAGGGGTTGTGTCTGAATAATGGAAAATAGGTGAGGGCATTTGTTGACAAAAAGCATTCGATGGAATCACAGAAACACTGTTCTATATTCCCTTTGAAGGAATCACCTTTCCACGACCTTAGAGAATCGTCATTCCATCCAATTTATCCAACCAAATGCAGGAATCGGCTGGTCAAGAAATCATCCATCTCATTCCATCCCGATTCGGATGTACCAAACTCAACCATAGGTATCATTTAGTAATAAGATACATTGCTTAACCTATAATAATGTGGGAGAGAACAAAAGATTGCATCTTTATGATTGCCGTAAGGGAATATGAATTCTGAATAAGCAATCTGAATGAAGCTTACCCCTTTATCCTTTCAATAATTTCATTATACTTTAATTTAGTTTATATGTTTCTGAAATATGACAAGGTTCTAAATAGTAACATTCCCCTCGTGAAATGCCAATGTTCTGATTAAATCAACCTCAGGTAGTTGAAGCAACACGGAAAACTGCAAGGAAGGATAAAGTAATTTCTGACGCACTAATAGTGATTTCTTGTGAACAAGATTATGCAGCCTGTATTCCATTCTTAAAGGGAGGTACAGATCCATTTTTTATTTTCCTTCAAGAGCTATGTTTACTTGAGTTAAGTGACGATCATACGTACCTATTCTTTTTTGCAGGAGCTGCACTTTACAGTCCCGAGCTCCTACTAAATGGGATAGTTATTCAGAAACTAGAATACCAGAGGTAACATAATTTTTGCTCAAGAGTATAGACGTTGGTTCTTCTGGCGCTATGTTTAATATTTGCTCGTATTTTTTTAAAAATCTTTTTGGCATCATTGGTAACTTAATATAAACTTGCCAAGTTTTTTGTTTTCTTTCCAATTTTAGACATCGGCTCTTCAAAGATCATGTCTACAGAAACAGTCCTACCATACATGGGAAGAAAGGTAGAAGTAGAAATCAGCACCTTCGTGCAGCTGCCTGCAAATAAGGTCCATCCTTTTCATTGTCGTTTTGGTGGCAGATGGAAATTAGCATCTTCCTGCAGCACCGTACGTAAGGCCCATCTTTTGCATTGTCATCTTGGTGGCTGCCGCCTGCTGGAGTGTTTGCTGTTGTTTGAAGGGCAAAGAGATCATTTTTGTGTAGGAAGAAAAACTAGTATAGACTATGTACATCTCACTGCCTAGGTTTTGATAGCGAATTTTCAATGCCAAATTTTCAGGGTGAGAGAACCTCATCCATAGATATGCAGATTCTTTCATTTAAAAACAGATTCTCGTACCAACTTTGACAAATTTTAAGTCAACATGACTGTCGAGTTTGCTAAATCAAACGTTTTGGTTTTGATGAAATGCTTGTTTTGTAGATGTAGAGTGTTTTCACCAAAACGTTAGTAAAAATATTGTGTTTTTTTTTTTAAGTGTTTTAATTTAGTGTTTTAAAACGTAGCATTTTAAAAATGTGCAGCGTTTTAAAACGTTATAATTTGGAGTGTTTTAAAAATGTGTTGTGTTTACAACTATTATGTTTATACAAATAGTGTTTTAAAATAATTTCTTAAGCGTGTTTACAATTTAAAAAATTATGTTTTGAAAATGCTGCACCAAACGATGTTTAACATTAAGGACATGTTTAATAGTCAGACAAAGATAAGCAATATTATTAGTGTCTTTACTATTAATCCTCATTTGTATATGGTAGTTTAGAGATTATAAATGTTAATCCCAATTTTTTTTTAGTGAGGGAGCTAATAATACCATCCTCCCTCTTGGTATTAATAATGAGGGGATAATTATTTTATCTGGATAACTCGTACAATTAATCTCGACCACCTATTGCGTACCAAACATAAGGTAATTCAGTTTATTAATCATATCTGACCTTAATCCTGGCTACCAAAAAGCACCAAAAAGTTTTAGTTTTGATTAATTAATTTCATACAAGTAAAACTATTTGAGGATCCTTGATACGGTGAGAACGGTCAACGAAGCCAAAGGGAGTAGGGACTCGATGGAATGGGTTGGGATGCATGCCGGCCTAGATGTAATCCAGGAAGGTAGAGGACCTGGGCCTCAAGAGTACTTAAGTTGGGATTGGTTTGTGTGAAGGAGAACAAGGACGTGGGGCAGGAAACACAAGGGATTGGAATAGTAGTCCGATTGGACTCGAGGAAATCAATTGCGTTCAAAGGGGCTGGAAGGAGTACATGGCACGAAGTGCATGGGGAGGACAAGGGTGGCAGCCTAGTTGGACAAGAGGTCGGATTTAGTTTAATAAATCTGCCTATAGAATAGGATTTCTTTGAAATTTTGTCCAGTAGGAATTAGTCTCTTGTTAGGATAAGAATTATTTTTTGTCATTGAATTAGATTAGAATTTCTTTATATTTGTCTTTTAGTTTAGCTAGGATTTATATTTGTAAGCCTTTTTTTTCTTTCATTGAATGGCAGATTTTGTTTGGTTCAGAAAAATAGTGTTTTCAAAGAACACGGTTATGTTTTTGGATTTCTTCTTCTAGGCGAGTGAAACCTAAAGGAATTAATCAAACGGATCTCTTTACGTTGGACGAGTGAAATCTAATCGGTGAGTCTAATTCTATCCTTTATCTGTTTTAAAAATCCGTAAGTTGTGGACTGTTTCTTTCGTTGTGATTTCAGACATCCCCTAGCTGGACAAATCCGATTCTTTCAGTTCATAGGTTGTAGTCAGATTGGTCACATATTGAGTCTGTGGGTTTGGGGTTTAGTCAGGTAATTTAAGCTCGAATTAGGAGAGGGTTTTGGGACTGATCTTGAGAGGCTGTGGACAGCAGGTTGCTGTTTTGAAATTGTTGGACAGCTTGTAGTTTGCAAATTGTTTGTACCATATCAAGCCTGTATGCTAATTAGTGTATGGCGAAGCAGTAAATTTATGCAGTACATTGTGTTTGTTTCGTATGAACTTTCATGCATTAGTGGTATTTGCAAGTAGAAGACAGACCGCGAGGAACGAAAATTAAAGTTGTGCTACTACATTAACAGCTTTAAATTACACCATATTACAAATTTAGTCATTTCCAATTCCATTTTGTAGCGATGTTCCTGCTTTTCCCCAAATCAGAGCCAGGGCCTAATTTCTTAGGGGTGAATCACACAAATCTTAAGGACAATGCTATGGCAGTGATCTCTTTTTCTAGGAGAGATGTCCAAAAATCCCAACCAACTATGAGCCCAATTCTGAAAGATGCCAATGCAAAAATAATATTTTCAACAAGACTAGTGGTTAGCATCCGGAGCTTGCGCAATAGTCATATTTGAGCTATCAAAACCTCCGGATGTTGGTGGTGCTGGTGGTGGGTTGGCCTGATACATAGCTGGTGTAAACATTGGTGGGGCACCAGAAGTAGGGGTTGCCGAGCTGCCTGGAGCCATCGGTGGGGCACTCATTGTCAGAGGCCTCATCTGACCAGGCATGGATGGAGCACCTGGTGGCATTGCCATTGGGGGCATACCTGGAGCAGGGACATAACCTGGCAAAACCAACAGAAAGAACATCAACACAATGCAAACCATGGAAAATAAATAAAAGAACCATGGAAAATATATATATATATATATATATATATATATATCAAGGAAAGACTACAACAGAAGCATTATTGTCATTGCATGCCTCCTCCAAGTTACATACTATGGCCATACACATAAAGATTAATATTTTTCCAGAGTGACATCATGGCAACCTAAATTGGGAGTTACCTCCAGGCATTGGTCTTGGCAAAGGTGCAGGCCTCATTCCAGGCATTAATGGTGCCATCTGTGGGTTTCCTGGCATCGGCATCATAGGAGTAGGTAAAACAGGAAGACGAGGCCTAAGCTGGTTGTAAGCAGCACCGACTTGCTGATATGCCGCAGCTTGTCCAAGATGCTCCTTAACTTTTTGGTCAATTAAATATTGGTTTTGTTGTGCTTCATATTGCTGATAGTAGATTCTGACATTCGCCTATACATGGAAAGCAAGTAAGAAACCTCCCAAAAAAACAAAACAAAACAAAAAAAAGAGGCCAAGAGGGTCATATGTCACACTTCAAAAGGCAAAGAACATACCTTATGTTTGTAGCCAGCATTGTGCTGCTTCCTAACAGAAGGCTGGGGAGGGGAAAAAAAAGGTAATCAGCAATGAATGTCAGAAAAAGTATCATGAAAAGGAACCAAGGGATTCTTTTTGTGGGCACTACAGAAACAGACAGACTAGACCACAGAGAAAACTAATGTTCCTCCTTAAAAGACACTCCAGACTTCTTCACAAACAGCAGGTAGCACATCTCTTGCAGAGCTACATGAAAGTAGTGCCTCGAGCTCCTGAGCGGCCAATCTGTTCTCCAGACAGTTGGCGTAGACTCCTCCCTAAAGAGTCATTGGATCAAGCAGCCCAAGTTTTTGAGAAAAAAGGATCCACGAGGCTTGAATCCAACCAAGAATCTAAGCAACTGAATTCATACTTTTTTTTCTAATTGAAAAAGAAGGCCAATTCGCAAGGGTTTTGCTATCTAAAACTGTTATTTCATTGAACTAGCAAGAACTTTGGATTGCAGAAAAAAAAAAAAATTCATAGTTCAACCTTGAAAAAAAAAAAGCCAAGCTGCAATACCACGCTGGTTTTTATCAATTGTTAAATATAACATTCCATAAAGGCAGTGATGGGGATACAATTTTTTTTTCCTACTTTCTCTTTCCAATCTAGGCGGTAAACATGTGATTGGGTAGATATCACATCACTTAACATATGATGTCTCCCCCTTAAACCATCACATGCTTAACACCATGATTGGGAGTTGGACAAAAAGATTTGGATTTCTATCATTTTCCAATAGTAAATAAGTTTACATGGTGTTATGCATTTCGCAAATCAACCAGAACAGCATAGTTGAAAAAAGCGTAAGGTGAGCGAGAGGTCAAAATTTGAGGCGAGAGGCGAGGCGCAAAAAGGCGCTCGCGGAACAAATATTAAGGAAAAATAAATAAATAAATAAATAAATAAATATATATATATATATATATATATATATATATATATATATATATATATATATAACTTAACAAATCTCAATAAAGCATGTCGTGAGTGATGGACGATGAAATTAAATTAGTAACATAATATTAATAACACAAATTTCATCATTCATAGTTGAAATTCCAAAGCATTAGATGAACTTAACTTAAATTCCAAACAATAAAATAAATAGTCATTAAAGCAAATGAAAATAAAGACATGCAAAAGAGAACTAAAGTCATGAAATGTAATAATTAACAACTAACAACAACAAGAAGCTAAAAATCCACATAATCTATCTCGTCATCATCTCCATAATCTTCATCATCCTCATTCACAGACATAGGCACAAAAAGGCGCCAAAAGGCACTCGTCGCCTGGCCTCACTCTTTCCAGGCGACAACCCCTCGCCTCTCGCCTCGGGCGCAAAAGGCACTCGCTCGCCTTTTTAAACTATGCAGAACAGGTAATTCATTTATAAATGTATGAAGGCAATTTCGCACAGCCAGAAAAGGGCGGATTCAAGATCAAGGATGAGCACAATATGGGCAGGACCACAGGGTAGTAATGCTCTCAGCACTTAAAAGACACTTATTGGATAAACTCAGAGGCAAAAATAGTGAAAGGTAACTGGATGCAACCTTTGTATATCCACATTTTCCAGGATGATAAGATGAATCACATCCCTAATGGAAACACTAAGTCGGGGAGAATTCTTTACAAGACAACTAACACAATGTAACACTGCATTTTTATCTTCTAAATTGATTTCTTGACCCAAATACTAAAGTTCTCACATTATAACTACATCTTTTTTTCTTTTCTTTTTTTGAGTGGGAGGAGCGGGGGATCAATCAGATTTTATCAGAACCAAAGACAGGGCCGTTCCTGATTTTACAGGGCAAAATTATAAAATGGGCCCCTATTGATATAAAAATAAAATTTTGAAATAAATAAAATTTCAATTTTCCGCTCAAAGTATTTAATTGGTATAACTTTACAATACTAATATATAAATATATGAAATAATTATTTAAAATTACTTCGTCCGGTACACTAGTTATTTTCTATCTTGATTTAATAATTTTCATATATTAAAATATACAAAATGTCAAAAGCATATCTATAAGATATTTCATATTTATTCACTCATCCATATTTTTCAACTATATCATCAAATTATATTACATTCTCTCATTTTTTGGCTCATTCTTTAAGTTCATTTGGTTTTTTGTTGAAGTAATCCATAGTCCAACAAGATAATAATGTTTTTTGTTAATTAGACATTTTAATTAATGAGCCTAAAAATGTCTTTTAAAATTAGTTTGACAACGAGAACTTACTCGAGGAGGGATGAAATATAATACTTGAAATTCACACCAAATAAAATAAATTTACATAAATTTCAAAGTACTGTTTTAATAATCCCTTAATGATGCATAAAATATAATATTCTACTATAAATGGCGTATTATAAGTTTGGGCCTCTCAAATTGGGGGCCCACGGTCGCCCTTCATTTGGGCCGGCCCTGAGTATATCCCACTCAAGCCAGTCCATGGAAAGATAAGCCATAAACATAGACTTACAGAAATCCACTTTCCTCTTTGACTTACAGATCCACTTTCCTCTTTGTTCCACGACTTTGCTAACAAGTGCACTAAGAATCCAAGAATAGAAATATATGACATTGGAAATCACCACCAATGCATTGTGTCAATAGATATTTCTACTCTAAGATTCTTAACAAGTGCAGTCACAAACCTGAAAATTAATCCTAGCGTAGTTACATTTGTCTTATATTTCATTTGCTTCTGAGTCGGGGATTATTTGATTGGAGTATCATATATGAAGCATGTTTCGAGCAATAACGAAAATATTAGCAATCGGGTCCAGCGACTTACTGAATCATGAGTCAAGTAGGTGTCACAGTAATCACAGTAATACCTGAAGAAGAAGAAAAAATAATAAGAGGGAAAGTTCAACACAAACCCTCACAGCTGCTAAGTAGAAATCGAGCTCTACAAAAAGGGACATACCGAGGCATGGTTGTTTACGTACAGAGATAATGACCTGCAGAAATCCACAGCAATTAACATTCACGTTAAATATCGCTCAGTAAATATATATTTTTTATAATTAACTGAAGCTGTTGGTTACTTGGTTTGGATGTGAAATTACCTGGAAAGAAGATAATTGCGATCGGAGAGCGCCGAGCAACGGAGAGGAAACCCTAGAGCGGTGGACGGAGATTGTAGGTTTGGGTGTTGGGGGGACTACATTGCGAATTAATTGAAGTTTTCGGGACGGGTAGTGGCACCCTTTCAGGATTAGGGAGCGTCCTCTTATTTACTTTTATGGCCCTTCATGTTCGAGTTTTGGGCAAATATGATCTTGCCAAAAGCTTATAGTGTTTGATTTATATCTCCATCTACTTTTTCTGTTAAATAAACATTTCTTTAGAGGTATATAGATGTATGTGACTTTTTATTAAATAGACTGTATTGCTCATATTTAATTTATTATCTAAAGGAAATTACCAAATAGTCCCCAAACCTTTTTTGTAGTTGAGTGCACTAGTGGCCCCTATACTATCAAAATCTGAATTTAGTCCAAGTACAACATAGATGCATGTCAGTGACCAAGTTGACTTATGTCGATGATCACTGAGTTGGATGTCGTAAGAATCTAGTCTATGAAGTAAGATTATGAGGGTTAAATTGCATAAATTGAAATTTGTGGGATCAATTTATATAAAATAAAAAGTTATGGGTGTTATTGAACCATTTTTTTAATTTTAAATGATGTTTTTAAAAGAAAATTTAAATACAAAAAACTTACTCGAATACATTAGAAGTTATGAGAATCCAACAATGAAATCAAATACAAAAATGTATTATGTTTATCTTTCTTATATTTTTATCACGTTGGGCTATTCAGACCCCCAAAGTATATAAGTAGACCTCCCTTTTTCAATTTTTTTTCTTTTTGACAAAAACACCCTCAACCAAAAAGAAAAAAATACCCTTCATGTTTGTAAGTAGACTCCCTTGATTTTCATATAACACATCCTTTAACTAGACCTTCCATCCCTAACAAATTTATTCCATTCTTCCATACTAAATTGCATGCATTGATGTGCAAGTATCATATGCATTCTTCATAAAAACCTTCAAAAACCTTCATCATTGGTGTGGAAAAATCAAGTATGCTTAATATTGTATAAACCATCGTTGGTTTTTTAAAAAAATGAATTTGTCTTCATGAAATGATCGACACCATCAAAGAAACACTGTTTTAATGTTTGGTCTGATTTGGCCAAACATTTGAGCAGTGTTCCATTAGATCTGGTTGAACATTTTGAGCAATGTTTCATCAAATGTGACCGAAAATTTGATTAATTTTTCATTAGATCTGGTCAAACAATATTTGAAAAACAAAAGTCATCAATATTGGTTTTTTAACGTGTTGTTGTTTTTGTTAATATGATTCAAACACGCTGTCTACTAACCTACCAATTATTCAATAGGTAAGTGATACTAATTCAAATTTTTTGGTAAGTGTTTTAAATCAAAAAGGGAAAAAAATAGTGGCAATGCTACTATTCGGCCAAAACCAATAGAATAAACACAAGACCAATGAGACAATTGCTAACTGTTCTATCGGCCCTAACCGAACAGTTAGCTATTGTTCCAAGGACCAGGGACGAAACTCCAACAAAATCTACATCTTCTTTTTAAATGGTTTGGCCTTAAAACTACGTACAATCAACAAAATTTACATCCTAATTCCTAACTCAACCCTAAACACTTTACATACAAATTACATTGTAACAAAACACCAATATTGAATTAGATCTCCGCTTTAATGTTTGGTTTGTGTAAGGGGAAGGGGTGTTGGGTTTCCGGTATTCAAGGTAGGGGGGTTGTGTAATAATTTTTGTTTCAAAATAGAAAATGGTAAAATAGGTAAACAAATGGGGTATTTGGAATATTTTGAAATCAGGTGGGTTACGAGGGGGTTAACTCACAAATTTTGGGGGTTCCGCGGTTCCGCCACCCCCGCCCCCCTCCCCCAACACACACCACACCCCCATTTTTATTTCTCATTTTCCATTGTGAAAAGCCAAAAAGTTAACGGTATATGGACAAATGCCCGACGATATCAGAATGGATGTTGATTCCGCTTCCGGGAAACCCTCGCATTCAGGTTCAATCTCATCTTAAGTAATTAATTTCCAATTTATTTAAGAATTCTTAAAAATTGATTCAATCACGAATATTGAATTAGATCGTCATTCGTGTGTATTGTCTTGATGGCTATGTTGAACTAGTTTGTCTTCACATTGTCCGATGTATAAATTTATTTGATGTGTTGGAGGGATAAAGTCGATTCAAAATTAGTTCATTGTTTGAATTTCTTACGTGTTCGATTGGTTACGCGACTGTGTTCATTCCATTCATGCCATTTTAGTACGCATCTGTATCCTGCCAATTGAGCTCTATGATTTTGGATTTAATATGAACTTTTGCATGAACCATCACTTTCTCTATCGCTCCCTCTCTCTCCCTTTTTTTAAATGATGGTATTTCAAAGGTTGTAGATCGTGTTTCTCCCTCTGTTGAGTTGAGTGTAATTTTTTGGGTTTTGGATTGTGATTGAAACAATAAGGAGGCTCGAGGAGGCAGAATTTCTGGGTTTCACCGTCCAATATGGCCTATCACTTTGGCACGAGTGGAACTTCTGTTGCGGCTGCAACTGCCATCACTCATCCTTTAGGTATCTTGTTTTACTTCTATATATCATTTTATAAATCTTTAAAGAAAATGATCTGCTAGTTACTTAATATGCTTTTGTATCGTTATAGAGTTACAGTTATGGTCCTGGTAAGGGTACCAGTGGCTACTCGGTGGGACGTGTACACTGTACAGAAAAAGTAATTGATATGGGTTCATGTTCATTTGTTACAGCTATGAAAAATTACTGCTGTATTAAAAGAAAATGGAACTTAAAAGGTTTTCTAATTTTTCTTTTGAGCTTATTATAAGTTCTTCAAAAACGTATTTCCTACCCTACCTACAAGGGAATTAACAGAGGTAAGCAAACGATGAAAAAGCAAAAAAAAAAAAAAAATTGGGATGGGGACGGGACATATATCAACTGAGAGTGCTTTTTAAATGTATAACATGTGGCACCATACTTATTAATAAATATTTTTGTCCAACTCCCAATCATGGTGTTAAGCATGTGATGGTTTAAGGGGAGACATCATATGTTAAGTGATGTGATATCTACCCAATCACATGTTTGCCGCCTAGATTGGAAAGAGAAAGTAGGGAAAAAAAATTGTATCCCCATCACTACTTTTATGGAATGTTATATTTAACAATTGATAAAAACCAGCGTGGTATTGCAGCTTGGCTTTTTTTTTTTCATGGTTGAACTATGATTTCTCTTTTTTTTCTGCAATCCAAAGTTCTTGCTAGTTCAATGAAATAACAGTTTTAGATAGAAAAACCCTTGCGAATTGGCCTTCTTTTTCAATTAGAAAAAAAGTATGAATTCAGTTGCTTAGATTCTTGGTTGGATTCAAGCCTCGTGGATCCTTTTTTCTCAAAAACTTGGGCTGCTTGATCCAATGACTCTTTAGGGAGGACTCTACGCCAACTATCTGGAGAACAGATTGGCCGTTCAGGAGCTCGAGGCACTACTTTCATGTAGCTCTGCAAGAGATGTGCTACCTGCTGTTTGTGAAGAAGTCTGGAGTGTCTTTTAAGGAGGAACATTAGTTTTCTCGTGGTCAAGTGTGGTCAAGTCTGTTTCTGTAGTGCCCACAAAAAAGAATCCCTTGGTTCCTTTTCATGATACTTTTTCTGACATTCATTGCTGATTACCTTTTTTTCCCCTCCCCATCCTTCTGTTAGGAAGCAGCACAATGCTGGCTACAAACATAAGGTATGTTCTTTGCCTTTTGAAGTGTGACATATGACCCACTTGGCCTCTCTTTTTTGTTTTGTTTTGTTTTGTTTTTTTGGGAGGTTTCTTACTTGCTTTCCACGTATAGGCGAATGTCAGAATCTACTATCAGCAATATGAAGCACAACAAAACCAATATTTAATTGACCAAAAAGTTAAGGAGCATCTTGGACAAGCTGCGGCATATAAGCAAGTCGGTGCTGCTTACAACCAGCTTAGGCCTCGTCTTCCTGTTTTACCTACTCCTATGATGCCAATGCCAGGAAACCCACAGATGGCACCATTAATGCCTGGAATGAGGCCTGCACCTTTGCCAAGACCAATGCCTGGAGGTAACTCCCAATTTAGGTTGCCATGATGTCACTCTGGAAAAATATTAATCTTTACGTGTATGGCCATAGTATGTAACTTGGAGGAGGCATGCAATGACAATAATGCTTCTGTTGTAGTCTTTCCTTGATATATATATATATATATATATATATATATATATATATATATATATATATATATATATATATATTGTTTTCTTTCATGAACACAGTATGTTCTTTTATTTATTTTCCATGGTTTGCATTGTGTTGATGTTCTTTCTGTTGGTTTTGCCAGGTTATGTCCCTGCTCCAGGTATGCCCCCAATGGCAATGCCACCACAAGGCGCTCGCGAAACAAATATTAAGGAAAAATAAATAAATATAACTTAACAAATCTCAATAAAGCATGTCGTGAGTGATTAGGGGTGGCAAAATGGGTGTTATGGATAAATGGGTGGTAGGCCATTATCCATGGTTATCCATGGATAATGGCCTACATACCCATTTATACATAACATTCATTTTGCCACCCCTATGAGTGATGGACGATGAAACTAAATTAGTAACATAATATTAATAACACAAATTTCATCATTCATAGTTGAAATTCCAAAGCATTAGATGAACTTAACTTAAATTCCAAACAATAAAATAAATAGTCATTAAAGCAAATGAAAATAAAGACATGCAAAAGAGAACTATGTTAGACCCGACGGGGTCTAGCCCATGTTTTGTGACCTACGGGTTTAACTTAGAATAAACTAATTATTGGTTATGGACCTTAATTAATTATATTAGCCAAATAACATTATGGGCTTATATAATTTAGTCATCTAATATACTTAAAGTATATTAAATCTTAATAGGCCCAATAAATCTCTACACCTTGATGGACGGTGGGAGATTGATTACACTTTAGGGTTAGGTTTCACCTCCTATCTATTTAAAGTCTTTTGGGGATTAGGGTTTCTTACGTTCTTTTACCCTAACAGTTGCCTCCACAAAAAAAATACACACGTTCCATTGCATGTGAAATAGATAAGGGGGTGAAAACCTAAACCCACTTGAATTGAAGACTCTCGTTCCGCATTACAGTCTATCGGATTCAATTACTTCGTACTAATGGCTTCAATTGGTTCCGGTATGTCTTCAATTTACGTTCATTATGTTTATGTGAAAAACATGATCATATTCTTGATTATGTGTACAAGTCTTATGTAAATTAATGTTCTAACATTGTGGTATCAGAGCCTGGTTAATATTTTTACATAAACGTAATGATTATAAGGTTAAATTAAAACCCTTATTTTATCAAATAAAAAAAAATCGTCAATTGATAATGAAAGAGATTGTACTGTTGCATGAATTAAGGAAATTTTTTTTAGTGGTTTTCCTTTGACCAATGAATTCTCTGGTTTCACTATTCAATTGGTTCCGATTCGACACTGCGATTACCATGTGAACCGATTACCATGTGTTCAATAAGCAAAATTCATTTATGGCAAGTTGATGACATCAACGTGTTTTTATCAATAAGCATAAATTCTTCATTGTCAATTCTTTGGTGATTGACCGTGATGTCATCAATCAATCATCTAAAAGTTCAATTGATATTGAACATAATGCGTATGTTGTTTCTTCCTTTAAAGAATAAGATGTTGTTCACGTTCAATGTGTTTCGTCATGTGATAATATTGTGCTGTTTCTTTTAGTCTTGTGCCCTCTTTTGCCGAAATTGTTTGTTTTATTCGGAATCGCAACTGGGTAATATATTTTAATAGTTTGATAAAGAATTCATGATTAATATGTCTATTTGATTAGTTGTTAATGGGCTTCATGATTTCATTGTTTATTATCTCAACTCAAATGAATTACATACTGATGTCTCTATCGTGCTCGTTTGTTTCGATTAATTCAATTAATCGATATGCATATTTTGTGACATATTAATACTAGTTTAAAGAATTCTTTTGAGTACTTTATCAGTATTTGTGATTCTTGTTTGTTTAAAAAATTGGACAGCCCAACGGAAGTTCATTTTTTTAGACAAATTAAGCTAACGCTAAAATCACCTCATGAGATATTCATTAATTTAAAATATAAATCGGCCCAACGGAAGATTCGTATTTTTGGTTATTGAATATAATGAAACGAAAATATAAAGTTGCATGACTTGAATTATTTCTGCCCAACGGTGATATAATTTTTAAGTGGTTTCAACTTTTCATGATTTTCCTAATGATTTAATGAGAGATCACTTGTATGTTGATAGTCGGCCCAACGGAAGGCTATTAATGATGCCTTAGATTTCGAATAAAAAGGTTTTTGTGTATTTTACCTTTTTATAGATAAAGCGCTTATTTTCGGTTTATTTTAAACATTAATGATTTGTTATTGTATTTTGTGGATTTTTCTTAAGGTCGTAATTTGGATGATTGTTTTTGTTTTCCTTTAGCATTTAATCCTGCAGCTACTATTACGAGTTGTCTTTCCTCTATTGAATCCATGAGTGGTACGAACTTTGCCTCATGGAAAGAGCAGATTGGCATTATTCTTGGAGTTTCTGATTTGGATTATGCCTTACGTGTGAACGCTCCTCCACCAATTACGGGTGAAAGCAGATCTTTGAGGCTAAAGCCGCTTGAGGCGTGGGAGCGTTCAATCGCATATCCCTATTGATTATGAAAGGTTCCATTAGCACGCTATTCGCGGAGCAATTCACGATTCTAATAATGCTAAGGAGTATCTTGCTCATATCGAAGAACAATTTATGGGTTCTTGAAAGGCAGGCTACAACTCTTATCACAAAGATGGTCACGCTTAAGTATGATGGTGTGAGTGGTGTGCGTGAGCACATTATGAAGATGAGTGACATGGTGCTCAACTTAAAGCAATGGACATGGAAATCTCTGAAGGTTTTCTCACTCACTTCATTATGACTTCTCTTCCGAGCTTTGGCCAATTTAAGGTCAACTATAATTATTTGAAAGTGAAATGGAAGATGAGTGAGCTAATGAGCATGTGTGCTCAAGAAGAAGAAAGACTTAAATCAGAGAGGATTGAAAGTGCCCATATCATCACATCTGGACCATCTAAGGGAAAAGGAAAGACTTATGCCAAAAGTAACAAGAAATGGAACAAGAGTATTTCTACCACTAAAGCGGAGACAAGGCAAACTCTTCTCTGCAAAAGGCCTTGGCAACATCAAGTGTCGCTTTTGTAGAGAGAAAGGACATATGAGGAGGGATTGCCCTAAGTTTCGTGAGTGGCTCGAGAAGAAAGGTAGTTCACTAATTAATGTTTGTTATGAATCTTTTACGATTAATGTTCCTTTAAACACATGGTGGATTGATCTTGGTACAAGCTGTGCATGTTACTAATTCATTACAGAGGATTCCTTTTCGTGAAGAAACTAAATAAAGGAGATCGACACGTAATAGTAGGAAATGGAGAGAAAGCTCAAGTTGAAGGCTGTTGGAACTCTCCGTTTAGTCTTGGAGAGTGGTTTCAATTTGGATTTAGTTGATCTTGTTTATGTTCGATGACTAGAAACCTTATTTACGTTTCTAAACTTGGCGCTTATGGTTTTTCGTTTAAGTTTGAGAATAAAGGCTTCTCTCTTTCTTTTTACTCGAAGTTGTCGGTTACGGTTTGTTAGAGGAAACCTTTACAAATTATGTTTAGATCCTTCATTTTGAATCCTTAGAATCGATGAATGTAAATGATATAGTTGTTCAAGCGGTATTAAGAGAAAACTAAAGGATGATAATTCCTCTAGATTGTGGCATGAGCGTTTAGGCCACATATCTAGGAGAAGAATGGAGCGACTCATAAAGGAAGGAGTTCTTCATCCTTTAGATTTCTCGATTTTGGCACATGTGTTGAATGCATTAAAGGAAAATTTGTAAAAGGTATTAAGCGTGGAGCTACAGAGTAATCTTGGACTTTTAAAAATTATTCACACTGATATTTGTGGACCTTTTACTACTCCGGGTATTGGAGGACATAAGTACTTCATTACCTTTATTGACGACTTTTCACGATATGGTTATGTCTACCTCATTCATGATAAATCTGAGGCCCTAGATGTATTTAAGGTCTATAAAGGCGAGGTTGAAAATCAACTTGACCTTAAAATTAAAATTGTAAGATCCGATAGAGGAGGAGAATATTATGGAAAATTCTTTGATTTGGGTCAACATCATGGACCTTTTGCCTTGTTTTTGAAAGAAAATGGTATCGTTGGTGAATATGCAATGCCGGGTACACCCCAACAAAATGGTGTTGCGAGAAAGAGCGTAATCGTACCCTCATGGACATGGTGCAGTATGATATGTCGTTCTACTCTACCCGAGTCTCTATGGGTTGAGGCTCTCAAAACAGCTGTGCATATACTCAATAGAGTTCCAAGTAAGTCCGTGCCTAAAACGCCTTACGAATTATGGACACAAAAGAAACCTAGTTTGGGTTATTTGCATGTATGGGGCTGTCATGCAGAGGCTAAAATTTTCAACCCACATATTAAGAAACTCGATCCTAAAACCATAAGTTGTTACTTTATAGGCTACCTCGAGCGATCAAAGGGTTTTCGTTTTTACTGTCCATCTCATACCACTAGAATTGTTGAAACAAGGTATGCAGAATTTTTAGAAACTGCTGGTTATAGTGGGAGTACACCAAGAAAAATAAATATAGAGGAAATTCAAGAACATGTTTCTATTCCTGTTCCTCAAAATGTTGTAGCACCGGTACTTCGATGAGGATCAAATCTTAGATCCGATTGAGAATGTTGATGCACACGAGATTGTACCTAATGTTGAACCCCACATTAATGAGCCTAATGAACCTCACGCTAATGAACAACCTCTTGAAGGTCGAGAGAGGCTAGAAAACCAAACAGATCTGATGATTTTGTATACCTTGAAGAGGTTGACTATGATCTTGGCATTGGAAATGATCCTAAGTTCTTCCAAGAAGCCCTTAAAAGTGACCATTCAACTCAGTGGCTTGATGCCATGAATGATGAGTTAGAATCAATGAAGAAAAATGATGTCTGGGATCTCGTTGAATTGCTGAAGGAGCCAAAGTCGTAGGGCGTAAATGGGTCTATAAAACTAAGCTTGACTCTAAAGGCAATGTTGAGCGATATAAAGCTAGACTGGTTGCTAAAGGGTTCACTCAAAGGGAAGGCATAGATTATTTTGAAACTTTTTCACCGATGTCGAAAAAGGATTCTTTTCGTATAGTCATGGCCCTTGTAGCTCATTATGATTTAGAGTTACATCATATGGATGTTAAAGCGCATTCCTTCATGGTGACTTGTTTCCTAAAGTCTTTTATGAGACAACCTCAAGGTTTTGAGGTTGAGGGCAAGGAACACATGGTATGTGAGTTAAAGAAATCCATTTATGGTCTAAAACAAGCCTCAAGACAATGGTACTTGAAATTTCATGATGTGATTAGTAAATTCGGATTTATTGAGAATGCTGTGGATCAATGTAGATACCTAAAGGTTAGTGGGAGCAAATTTATCATCCTAGTCACGTATGTTGATGATATTTTGCTTGCAAGTAGTGATAAAGACATGTTACATGAGACCAAATCTTTTCTTTCAAAGAATTTTGATATGAAAGATCTTGGTGAAGCCTCTTACGTCTTAGGCATTGAGATTCACCGTGATAGGTCTCGGGGTATTTTGGGCTTATCTCAAAAAGCCTATATTGATAAAGTACTCAAAAAGTTCAACATGCACGCTTGTTCTCCTGGTGTTGCCCCTGTTGTTAAGGGTGACAAATTCAGTCTCCTACAATGTCCTAGGAACCAACTTGAGCTTGATGCAATGGAGCACATTCCCTATGCTTCGCAGGTTGGGAGTATAATGTATGCTCAAGTTTGTACTCGCCCATTTAGCGTCTGCGCAGTGGTATGCTTGGGCGTTATCGAGATAAACCGAGGAATGGGTCCTTTGGAAAGCAACCAAGAAAGTAATGCGCTACTTACAAGGTACCAAAGACATTATGCTTACCTACGTAAAAAAGCAGATAGCCTTGAAGTTATTGGCTATTCTGATTCTGATTATGCTGGATGCAACGATACCAAGAAATCCACGTCAGGTTACATATTCATGCTTGCTGGAGGACCAGTTTCATGGAAGAGTGTCAAGCAATCATTAACGGCTTCTTCCACTATGGAGGCAGAGTTCGTAGCATGCTATGAGGCTACTTGTCACGGTGTTTGGTTGAAGAATTTCATTACAGACTTAGAGTGGTTGATACCATATCTAGACCACTTTTGATATCTTGTGATAATCAAGCTTTTTTCTTTTCCAAGAACAACAAGTCAAGCGGTGCTACAAAACACATCGATATCAAGTATCTTGTTGTGAGGGAAAGAGTCCATGATCAAGTAGTATCTATTCAGCACATTAGTACATCCGCTATGCTAGCGGATCCCATGACGAAAGGCTTACCACCCAATCTTTTTCGAAAACATGTTGCTAGCATGGGTTTGGTAGAAAGTTTTTCCTTTTAGATAATGGGTTACTGCTATAAAACTATTTGTAAGTGATCACTTTATGTTTTCTTGATTTTGGACATCATGACTAACGGTTAGTTACTTCTTGTTTAAAGTGCACATTTGAAGTTTATGAAACTAACACTTAAGTTGAACCTCATGAACATGGTTGTATTGTTATTTTTATGAAACCATTAGATATTTGTTCATGCTATTAAGGTATTTGACTGTCATGTTTTATTAAGATATTGTGATTATAACCGAAGGATGGTTGTGTGACAATAATGGACACATATACTGCTTTCGATTTGATTATAGTATTTTGTAAAATATGACCTAACTTAAGAGATGATAGTTCGTTCTTATTAAACCAAACTTATGAGGTTATTCTAAGTATAACCTTGGTCAAGTGGGAGAATGTTAGACCCGACGGGGTCTAGCCCATGTTTTGTGACCTACGGGTTTAACTTAGAATAAACTAATTATTGGTTATGGACCTTAATTAATTATATTAGCCAAATAACATTATGGGCTTATATAATTTAGTCATCTAATATACTTAAAGTATATTAAATCTTAATAGGCCCAATAAATCTCTACACCTTGATGGACGGTGGGAGATTGATTACACTTTAGGGTTAGGTTCCACCTCCTATCTATTTAAAGTCTTTTGGGGATTAGGGTTTCTTACGTTCTTTTACCCTAACAGTTGCCTCCACAAAAAATACATACGTTCCATTGCATGTGAAATAGATAAGGGGGTGAAAACCTAAACCCACTTGAATTGAAGACTCTCGTTCCGCATTACAGTCTATCGGATTCAATTACTTCGTACTAATGGCTTCAATTGGTTCCGGTATGTCTTCAATTTACGTTCATTATGTTTATGTGAAAAACATGATCATATTCTTGATTATGTGTACAAGTCTTATGTAAATTAATGTTCTAACAAACTAAAGTCATGAAATGCAATAATTAACAACTAACAACAACAAGAAGCTAAAAATCCACATAATCTATCTCGTCATCATCTCCATAATCTTCATCATCCTCATTCACAGACATAGGCGCAAAAAGGCGCCAAAAGGCACTCGTCGCCTGGCCTCACTCTTTCCAGGCGACAACCCCTCGCCTCTCGCCTCGGGCGCAAAAGGCACTCGCTCGCCTTTTTAAACTATGCAGAACAGGTAATTCATTTATAAATGTATGAAGGCAATTTCGCACAGCCAGAAAAGGGCGGATTCAAGATCAAGGATGAGCACAATATGGGCAGGACCACAGGGTAGTAATGCTCTCAGCACTTAAAAGACACTTATTGGATAAACTCAGAGGCAAAAATAGTGAAAGGTAACTGGATGCAACCTTTGTATATCCACATTTTCCAGGATGATAAGATGAATCACATCCCTAATGGAAACACTAAGTCGGGGAGAATTCTTTACAAGACAACTAACACAATGTAACACATCTTTATTTTAGATGAAACACATCTTTATTTTAGATTTTGGATTTCTATTTTAAAGTCTCGCACCTTTGTAGATGGGACATTGAAATCATGGAGGAGGAGGAGAATTGTGATTGATATAAATTGATTGAAATCATGACCAAATTAAGTAGGGCTTTACCTCTCCAAGCAATTAGGGATTTATTCAAAAAAAAAAAAACTAGGAATGGAGGGGCTAGAAGAATGATAAACCAAAACTGAGTTTCTTTTAAAGAAAAACGAAGAAAAAAAATCAATTGATTAAAACATATTTTATTTTCTAGTAAAATTAATTAATTAATCATAAAAAATAAATTATTAACTCTATATCTTTTACAACCTAAAAATTTTCTTTTTAGATTTTGATATATTCATGATGTCTGCATGACAATCATCCATCCACAATAACAATGAACTCTTTTATTCATTCTGTTAAAAATAATAAATAAAAAATAATCCAATGAAAATTATAAATTATTGAATGAATTAGTGTGTGTGTATATATATATATATATTCATGGTCTGCAAACTATTAAGGTTCAATTTGAAATTTTAACAATTATATAAGGTTTGTATTACATTCAAATTTGTGAAAAAATGATCAAAGATTATGTTGTTTTTGAAATTTCAAAATAGGACAATTCTTATAACAAAATTGCTTTGAGCGGAAAGAATAACGTGGAGTCGTGGACATGAGCTCTCCCACCCAGTCCACGTAGATAGCCACTAGGATGTCTAATCACCTTACCGTTATAAAAACTAATCAGTTTTTTTACGAAAGGTTTAAATTGGAAAGAAAAAAAGTTGGATTGGGGTTTTACATATAAAAAAAACACATAGTTTAAAACGAAAAAAGTAAAATAGGTCAAGATTTTTTATACAATTAACTCTACTTTGTATCTATGATTTTGTATGTATTTTTATAGGCATCGAATAAATGTAAACTAAAAGTTATTTAGATATTACACTATTACCTATAATTTTATTATTATAATTTAATAAAGCTTTTTTTTTTAATATTTGGTGAGTTTGAGTTGTGGCAAACATAATTACTCTTTAGTTTTTATAGACAATATTATGAATTATAGTAAAAATAATATAATTTATCAAATTGTATTAGCTTGATTATATAGGATGTTTTGTCGATATTTTTTTTTAAAGTATTTTTTAATCTTTAAAGTGTTTTAACTAAATTGTCAATTGACCAATTTCCCGCGGGTAATCACCAATTAACCTTTAGCCATGAAGAATGGATATGATAGGTCAAATTGATTACCCGTTGCCCGCTGGAGAATGGGGCGATTATGGGGCATCTAACTAAAATTAGGGGATGGGGATGGTATGATATATAACTAGAGCTGTCAAAATCGAGTCCGGCCCATAGGTCCGGTCCAGCCAACCCGATTTTTCAAGGGTCTGGGCCTCAATTTAGCAGGCCCGAAAAAACACGGGCCTCTTTGGCCCGGCCCACTAGGCCCGTGGACCGTGTCTGGCCCAAGCTTTAAAAGCCCGAAAAGCCCGGCCCGGTCCGGTCATAAAGTTAAACACTTAAACTTAATTACAAAATTAAAAACTAAAACATAAATCTAAAAAGAAAAAAACTATCAGACATTCATTTAGATCACTTTTTTTTTTCTTTTTTTCTTTTGTTAGATAAATTTATGACACAATATGATCTATTTCCAAATCATTGTTTTTTTTTTGTTGAAACTCATATTCTAAATTGATGGAAGTGACACTTACAAAGAAGAAATGAAGTTGATCTTTCAAGTTCTAATCTAGTTTAGTATGGTTGTAGTTAGTAATTTTATCGAAACTGATCTATTTAATTGAGTATCTTTATATGATATTAGCTAATAAAAAGCCTCAATAGTATAAATTTGATTTAAAAAAAATAAAAATGCTAGATTGTGTCGGACGAATAAAAAAATGAACATTTGCTAGTTAGTATGGTTTTGCAAACTAGAACCCGAAAAACTTTGTCTATCCTTAGAAAACACATTAAAAAATTTAGGACAATATGATGAACTTCAATTTGGTTATAAATTTTTTGAAAAAAATATCATTCAAGTAGCACATGTATTTTTTCTTTGGTCTGTAACATTATTGTTTTTCTAGTTTATGTTTCGTTTAATTGTTGAAATTAGTACATTTGTTTATATTTGTTTTGGTTGCACTTTTGCTTTGTAATTGTGTAAGTTAGACTAGTAAGTATGTGTGATATAACATTTATTAGCTAATTTGTGAGTTTTATTTAATAAAAAAATATTTTTTTTTGGCCCATAGACCCGAAATACGCACGGGATGGGCTTGAGTTCTATGAGGCCCAACACTATTTCGGGCCCGCCCAGCCCGTTGTTAAGCAAGGCCCGGCGGGCTTGGGCCCGTTTGACATCTCTATATATAACCACTCCCGAACTTCCCATTTTCATTCCTAGATCTTGCTAAATATACATCATCTGGAACATAATGCATATGAATTCTCTCACCTCTTTGATCCAATCATCTTCTCTCCACCTATCTATTTTTTTCCATAATTACTACAAAACAAAAATATAAAACCCAATAACCAACCTTAAGGCAATCATGTCGCACACATCCTAAAGAACTTTGGTTGATGTAACAGAGGCCGAATCATTGACATTCGATAGTGCCTAGTGGATGGATAGTCAATAATTCAATACTACTGTCATAATTTTGGCCTTCTATCATCATTTACAATAAATGAGTTTAAACCCTGCTCACGCCTTACTGGAGAGAACAAACACTGCTGAAATGCCTACTTAGATGGTAGATAGGCAGCAACATAGAATATTTAGATTGGGGGCGCCTCAGTTCTGAATATATCATGCTATCCAAATTAAACAAAGTTCCAGCTTAGGATTGGAAAGATCATATATCAAGAATTCAAGACCTAGGTTTAAAGATGCTAACTTGCTATATAACAGCAACCGCTCCTCAAAGATCCTTAGGAATGCCGCCTCCTTTGGAGAAATATATCAAGACTCTCTCAGGGAAGGCAATAGCTGTGTGGAAAAGGATAAATACAATGACTCCTTCACCAATCCTATGCAGACAGCCATTGAAACGGCTCCTCATCCAATGTCTCAAACATTGTATTAATTCCCATGAATATATATAGCAAACAGGAACCATTTCAAGTTAAGAAACCCATCTATAAGCTCTTGCGGGGCAACAATCACAATCCAAAGACTTGGATTTTATACTCCAAAATGCAATATGGCAAGAACTAGAATATTCAAGCCGACGGGAAAAAAAAAACAGAAAGCAGGATCAATAATGTACCTAAACTTCAGTTCATTACCTATTCTTTTTCACAAGCAGTCAAACAACAGTTAATTGTACATAGCTTGGGGCAGCTAAATAATGTTCTGGTACGCTACTCTACCAAAATCCCCATTATAAGTTAAAAACATTTTACAACTTTTCAACGGATCATCAGCACAGAAGAAAAAAAAAAGATCATGTATTCAAGCACCCAATGTAGGAATAAATTAGGAAAGAACAAGCGAGATGAAACCTCCTCATCTTTATAACACCTTCAAACCATGGCTTACCACGAGTTCAGCTCAATCCTTCAGCTTTTCACTATCAACCCTATGTGCTTTTTTCAAATATATTTGACCCTTATTGCCATGCTCCCCATCTAAGCCATAGCATTTTTGGTCCACCTTTTTTTTTCTTTTTCCCCCTTTCTATCTTTTTTTTCTTTTTTCTCATATTTTCATTACTTTTTTTTGTCTTCCTTTTTTTTGGTATTTTCTTGGTTTCCTTGAAACGGCAACCAGATAAATTCCAACAACTCATCTTACCATCTCGATCACCACCAAATATGAGGAAGTTAGACAGTGCATCTACCACTAGGTGTGATGGGCTTCACTCTCACAATAGGAGTTATAACACAAGGGCAAACATCTCGTAGTCTTATCTACGGGAGAAAAAAAGGAAATCTGGGTGATTGACCTGAAGCATTGTCAACCAATTATCAGCTGCCTGCAGCAAGGAGCTTACCAACTGGCGCTCACATCCTCCTGTAGGGGTCCACAAGGATGTCCTGAACTTGTATGAAGCCAGACCAAAAACTGGTAAAGACATCTTCGGAGCACCATCTACGTCACTGGGATATACTAAATTTGGAGTGTTCACACTTGGAGTGCCTGCAAAAGGTCAGGGTTCAGAACTTAAACACATGCACATGAAAAAGAGATTGTCAAGCATATTAGCACAAGCAACTTTCTTCTTTTACTTTACTATGGACATATATGTTGGTGAAAAAAAAAATTAGATACTCCATCCGTACTAGGCAAAGAGTCTACTATACTATTTTGGGTTGTTTCACTCGAAAAGTCCACCTTCAAAAATCATGTCTACAATCACCATAACATTTCGACTTTAACCTCTACATTTATATATCCCTTGATTATTGGACATTTCAAAAATCGAGTCTTTGGGTGGAACAGAGGGAGTGTAAGATAGTGCCAGGGTGCCTATGATAAGTTAGGGTTCAAAACATTAGGACGTGCACACAAGAAAAATTGCCAAGTAAATAGACGCAAACATCCTATTTTCTTCTTTTGAATATTCACTTTGGACATATATGTTGGTGAAAAGAAAATTCCATTATAAATATACTACACCTCCATCCCAAAAGAGGAGTCCCAATAGAAAACTCAATTTTTTTTATATTCTATAGAACTTCAATATAGATTCTTCAAATTACACTAATGTCATACTTCCAGTGTCACTGCAATAAAGGTCCCTACATGAGCATCAATTTCCAATGAGCTCACTAAATTCAACTTTGTCAACTGTCTCAACAAAAACATTGAAAAAACAATGCAAGACATAGCCAAAATTATAAAAATAGGACTCTTATTTTGGGAGATATTAAAATGGGAACTCTGTTTTGGAGAATGGAGGGAGAACTTTTCTTCCTTGACAAACACACTAAAATAATCCCTCCATTCTAGATATTAAAATGGGAACTCTATTGGAATGGGAGAGAACTCTTCCTTGACAAACACACGAAAATAATCCCTCCATTCTTCTATTTTCGAAAGTTACATTTAAGAAGTCAACTTACAAAGATAAGGCTACAATCTCCATAACCTCTCAACATTATAGATAAGCATCTTGGGTCTGCACAAGTTTTTTTGTAATTATGACCAATTCCATGGATACAAACATATCCCTTAATTATTGGACTTTCCACACATCAGCTCAATCTTTGATCAAAACATTTGATGAGAACATATGTAGCAAGCATTAACTTAGAGCAGATCTGAAGAGATAACTTTATGTCTCTATTCAAATGATCTAGAAATAAGCATTTTGAACTAGAAAATCTAGTGACCCCAAGGGGTGCGAGAGATGGGAAGGCCACTCAAACAAGGACCTTGAGGTCCTTGGTTCCAATCCACATACCAACAAGGGGGTCACACTTACCTATCAAAAATAAAAAAAGATCTAGCTTGTTTATATTGCCTATATTTCGGGATTCAGTATTCAAAAAAGGAATTATTAAGGAGTAACCGCATTTACAAGATAGGGTGGGGCAGGGATCAGATGAACAAGTTGACAGATAGCTAGCTGTACATAAAGGTAAAAAGCAACCACAAACACCAATATACTATCCCTATGGCATCGTTATGAAGCCATAAAAATACATGCAAATGCAATCCTGAATTGCTTGAAAGCATATTATATTGATCCCACGCTACATACAAAAGGGTGACTCAAGTGACGTATAGTCGAGTTGATAGTGCCACCAAACATTCTTTAGCATTGGAGACCAAGTACATGACAATAGCCACAAGTACGATACTAACAAGAATTTGTCAGCTAAAATAATATAGTTGCCATGTAAACATTTCATATAAGCAGAAATTCAGTCACCTGTAATGGGCGTATGAAGAGAATGGAAGGTCAGAAAACAGGCATCCAGATCTTTCAATGTTGGTCCCGTTGGTATTCTATATATTGGGTACCTAAAGAGAAACATTGAAGCCAGTTAGTCACAAATTTACGAATATACTGACCAAGTATAACAAGAGAAGATGCAAGGTTACAGTCATACCACGCCACAGAAACCCAACTCGAAGATAGTAAGTCACAACTTCTTATTGATTTCAATTCTGGGAAGCGACGAGCAAGATCCAATATCTGTACCAATAAAAATCATGTAAAAGCGAAAGAGCATAGCTAATTATTTTTACTTCACAGAGAAAATCTAAGATTTATAGAGTATTGGAAGAGGAAGGTCAAACCTTGTCCGACAAAGGTTCCCGACCATAAGGTTGATCACGCTCTAAATACTCAAATAACAGGCAAGCTTGAGCACTACCTGATTCCCCCTCGTCACTAGAAAAGCCTTCCTGAAGAGCAACATGCTGGTCTTTCATGGATAACCGCTCCATGAGAAGAGAGCTATCGACAGAATACTGCAAGGAGCCTCTTTCATGCTCATAATCACTGCTTCCATCACTACTTGAATCCCTGAAATAGTCACCATCACTGTCCTCTCCTGGTCGCCTATCACATAAACCAAATATGAGCATCCAGGACAGAAAGCAGTAAAAATTAACCTATGAATACAAGCTTAAACAAGTATGTCAAGTACAAATAAATTATTTAGATTGCGATAATATATGTACACATACACAAACGCACACACACTCCCCCAGGATAAGAACTTCATCGTCACGAAGATGTCATATCCCCAGGATATCAATACAAGTTCAAAATTTCTGAGTCGTGAAGTTTTTATTATAGCAAGATAAGAATCGGAAGGGTGGATCAAAAAAATATGTACATTTGTAATGTAGCAACAACAATAGGACTAATACAAGAGAAAAAAAAAGGCACACTTGTTTTCAAATATGGAGCATAGAACATATACCAAAAACAGCCATGGGTAGTAAATGGATGACACAATAAACACTGGCATCCATCATGAATCAAAGTTAAACGAGATGTCGAGGTTATATCACTAGCGTCAACTTTATTCCCCAGCCTCGACGCACACTCTGAGAGTTAGTTTGAAATGATTAGCCACTTCTATGTCGCCATATTGACTAATGACGGGGGCTACAAACAGGGACGCACTACCATATGAAGAAGTTCCATGAGAACAAAAATAATCAGGTATGAGACCTACCATTTAAAGGATAGATTAAGCAGACCATACAGACACAGGTTAATAACCAGTTTAAGTATCCAATACAGCACAAATGTTATCTAAATGACTGGAACAATAAATAAGTTGTAGGAAAGACACTGCAGGATAAGTACATAATCATGCCAAGTCAAAGTACCCGGACCTCGTAATCCAATATCAATAACAAACTCTGCTCCAAAATGCCTTGATCTAAACTGGAGAAGGGGAGCTAATGCAATAATGTAATATGTACTGTGCCAAGGAGAGAAGTACTGATTTCAGGAACCAGCAAGACGATATTCTGCAAATCAGGGAACTGGGGCAAGGAAGTTATTCATCTTCCTGGCATCCCACATTCACTCAATAAAGTAAATTATATTTTTCTAGCGAAAAGAATGTAGTAATATGAAACAAACAATACACCAAATATTAAGGCATCAAGTGGAACGCTCATATTTTTTCCCATAACCAGTACAAACAGAGATTGGAAATATGATCCCACAAGAGCAGGTGACAAGTTGAGAAGAGCCATTCCACATATTGGAAGCCAAACCAGGTTAAAGGTTCATATATGACATTTTATCCAACCACGGACCGGCAGAGCCATAAAATCAAGATTTTCTCAAGGGAAATATGATCCCAATGGTTGCATGAATACCAATCTGTAATACTCCAATATTGAAGCTTAATTAGTAGTAGCACCGGATGTAGCTAGGCTCCTCTAGATGGTAAAGCGAAGGGGATGATTAAAGTTGTCACCAATATTGTGGCACGACCGATAAAAGATTGCAAGTACAGAAATGGATGATCAATGTGGTCCACTAGTGGCTTCTGGTGGCAAAATATTGGAAAACAAGGGGGAAAGTTGAATTTAAAAAACTTATTACATGCCCAATTGCCCATGCATTTTAGGTAAGTAGGCGGATGATGACAAGGTCTGTGTAAGAAAAATACAGTTTAGGAAAGTACTTTGAATGAGGATTGTCATTTCCTTTTACGAGAAGTTCAATGTGCCAAAACTCACAAGTAATGTAACTAAAAATCTTTTAAGAGAGCAATTAAAAAAAATTAAAAAGACAATAAGATGAGCATAAGCATACGTTCCATTGCATGGTCATTAGTTTTAATACCTTGTCTCAATGACCTTTTGTGAGCATAATTACTAAAAGATGAACACAAATAAAAGACAACAATAAATAAGGCGCTGACACAGATATTGGGCGGTCATTTGCGTTTCTTGTTTAAAAGCATTTTGGCTTCTAGTCATCAGAACAACAAATGGTGAAATTCGAAGTAACAATACAATTGCCACACATGGATGTTTCCATAAAGCAACCATAATTATGCTTCCCATTTCAAAATCCCAGAATGAAAACAAGAATGGGTACCGGAACAAGGTGTGGTTAAGAGACCAAACAAGCCTCAATTTAAATTGTTCTCCTACTCAATCAGAAGCTAGCTCTGAAAAATCATCTATACACACGAAATGGAATAATTTGATTTTCATTTCATCCAGATAAAAAAAATGGATACATCACCATGGGGAACATTTTAAATGTTTCTTACTTCATTAAATTTAACTTGGGTATCATCTCAAGCACAATGCAAGAATGTTACTTCAAGCAGAAAAGGTTAGATGTACATTAAATAAAGCATTCACAGACCCTCATTTCGAAGGCAAGATAAGCTTAAGCAAGCAAGTACAAACCCCTCAAAGAAAGATATGTATAATGTACTACAATGATGCAACGATTACACTTCAGTGTATACCACCTGCAACTTTTACTTTGTTGAGTGATATATCTGACATTGCAACTCCTAAAACTCCAATTGATCGTCCAAGAGCAGTCACGGCCCAAAAGTAAAGGCATTAACGTGATTAGATCCACTTCTAAATTTTCCTTAGCTTTAAATGAAAATGTTGATTTTCTAGTACAAGCGCATAACTTTTATCACCAACGAAAAAAGGATATCTAACAGAAGATTCAGTAACCTCCTTAACATATTTGTTAGATCAGTGCTCAAACTGTCTAAGCAACCCAATGCACAAGGACATTTCTGAAACCCGGGTTACGCAATGTTAAGCGCCTAATTTCTCCCACATTTTCCAGCAAAGTAAATACCCAAAAGTCTACAGGTTTTATTTCATAAATGTCCATAGTTATTGGGTGCATAAATAAGCGTATGACATTCTTCGTGAAAAACATGATGAATGTGTGTGATCGTGTCATTACTTAACGTGTTCTCTAGATACTCAACTTAATCCCACAAAATAAGCATTGCAGACAAACTAAAGAAGTTGTGAGAATAAGAATCAAAAGGAAACAAAATTGTGAGGACAAAAATTAAGTACTGCAATTTCAATTAAAAAAAACTAAACACTGCAACCACTAAACAAGTAAACATAAATCACAGGCAATATACATCCATGACTGAAGCTGCAATCTTGTCATCCAGTTAAACCAAAATTCTAAAGAAGAGAAATAATCATCAGCACAGCACCACATGTACCTTGATTTCGAAGAAGGCTTCAAAGGGTCTCCGTATAATTGAATACCAGACAAATAAGGTACATAGTACTGAACAACACTGTCGCTGTCATTCATTATCAAAGGCACTCCAGCACCATAAGCACTCCACTCTTTAAACGATTCCCACAAATCACCAAGCACAAAGTAGGGTTGAAACTCCACATCACACGTCCTCCAACCCCTCGTTGTTGTCTGTTAACATCCAAACCACATTAAGACCATAAACAAAAAGGTTTTTCAATAGATCATCTTCAAAAGAATCACTACAAGTTGTTCTGTCATACCTAGAAAAGTTGTTCTACCATACTATTACATTTTCCCCAAAGGAAAAACAGAAGTTTAAATTAAAAAGCATTTATTTGCTAGAAAATTGAACCAAAAACAGTTATGACTCTTAACCCATTAAACTGAATGACTATTCAATTAATGAAAGTAAAACCTTAGAGAGATACTGAGCAGGAACGGAAGGTGTGACCGATTCTAAAAACCGCTCCATATTACATAACGGGGACGCCGCAACCGGCTCCAAAGGCGTCACGGCAAGCGGCTTAGAAGGTTCGACTTGACCAGCGCGGTTCTCCGGCTCTCTGTAAGCCGTAGTCGCTGCCGGAGATTGGCTAGCAGTAACATCACTTTGAGCTCTCCGTAAATTATCTTGATTTTGACGATTCCGTCTAGCCTTAGCGGGATTGTAAAACCGATCCTCCCCGCCGCGACTCCGTCCAAATTGTAATCCAGCCCCCAACATCTTCGCAAAAACCCTAATTTCACAGGGCACCCCCTTCCAATAAACCCTATCGAATTTCCCTCTATACGTAACCCTAGCTACGAATTGAAAAGGTGTCAAATTTCAATACCAATTGAAAAGGGCACCAAATTGGTCGTCGAAGGAAGATTACCTGGCCAATAAATTAGCCGATTGGGGAGATTGTCTGGCTAATGAAATTAGCCGATGGGTGTCGACGGATTTAGGAAATTTTTCGAGGTAGGATAAACCCTAGAAACGATTAATCGGATCAAAGATAAGGAATTTGTGTAGAGATGTAGTTGCGTGTGTATATAATGGGGGGGTTTTGGGGTATGCAATCAATAGAGAGGATTTGGGACGTAATTCAATCTTAACTGGTGACGAAAGGTGTGAGAAACAAGGAGAGATGAAATGGAAATGAAGCGATGGTGAGTGTGTTTGTCTTCGTGTGTGTGTGTGTGTGAGAGAGAGAGAGAGAGAGAGAGAGAGAGCAGAGAGAGAGAGAGAGAGAGAGGGTATGACCAAAAACCAGTGGGGAAGAAATGGATGGGTAGGCGAAGATGGAAACAAACAATTATTCAAAACGTTTGGTTTAATTCTTAAGATTTGATGAAAAATAAATATATACCCAAACAAATATGGAGTATCTGATATATGTATGGGGCATAATAAATTAATAATTATACTATTTTTATTATTTCATTGGTTTAAATGTTTATTTTTTGCTTTTTTGTTGATAAGCAAAAATAAGTTGGAGCCATGTGCACTTAACTTCAAAAGACCATTTTGCCCCCATGCACTAGGTTTACTTGTTTAGTTGACTTCATCCCTGTAGGCTGTAACATGTACGCATGTACTTTTGTCTTGAGGAAGCTTCAAATTGACATTGCATATACAAGTTTCGTGCATCCTCGATTAATTTTAGGTTACTCTTTAACATTCTACTCTATGGAGAATTAATCGCCCTTTTGTCTTAGATAACTTTGAAAAATGAAACATGATTGTCTTCGCGATAAGTTATTTTGACATCTATGGACTTCAATTTTGTATTTTGATGACTTTGTTTCAAGAGGGAATAGTAGTGGAAAATCAGGGTTCGCGTAGGTGGGTATATTTAGAAAATAGAGATTACCTCATGTAATTAAAATTTGATACTTCTTTCGTATAAAAAGATAATTTTTTATTTGTTTTTAAATTATTGTTCTTTTTGACCTGACATACCATTAAGGAAAAAATAATTGACTACATTATTAATAGGCTAAAACTTAAATAAGACAGTCTTATGAATATTTTTTGTAAAACGGATCTTCTTTACCCGACCCATCATATGTTAGTAAGTTGAGCTGTAAGAGAGTGGAGCTCCGTCTTACAAATGAAGATTCGTAAGACGGTCTTACATAAGACTTACTCTTATTAATATTAGTAAAATGTGTGGTTTCCTTTCATGCCCTTGAGCATATGACCATAAGTAAAATATGTAGAAAAAGTAAAAATTAAAATGATAAAAGTAATTTTTTTCTAAAAAGAAAAGTTTTAAAAAGAACAATTATTTTAAAACGGATAAAAAAAGAAATTAGAACAATGGAAGGATTAGTTTTTTCCCTTTTTGGTTTTGTCTTAAAAGAATATTTTATTTTTAAAATAGTAATAGCTTTTGTACAATATGAGTATTAACTATTAAACCACAAATTCACCAAGTATAGTTATTTTGTAAGCTAACTTCTTGATTATTTTGTAAGCTAACCTTCTTGATTCATGAGACCACAATTTATCTTTTGAAATTGTTTGGATTTGGTAAAGGGTACAAATGGAAATGAGGATAACACCGACTGCAGTAGATTATCCAATTATAATAGTGATGGTGATATTTTTAATCTGGTGGAGGAGGTGAGAGGTAATTGGTGGAAGAAGGGTCGTTGGGATCGTGAGGTGGTGGGCACGTGATAAGGAACACGTGTATGACGGGGATGCGGAGAAAGGTCATACTCTTATCCCTTTAAAAATATTCAATTGTCTCGAGGGGCGGGGCGGGACTTGGTCTCGCGTTTTTAGTTAACGCGAGCCCACGACGGAAGGTGGCTAAGGCTAACTGCTAGTGCTAAGGCTCACACAAACGGAAATCTGGGAGACGCGTCCGTCTATAAAACGGCTTTGTATTTTAGTTTACGTTAATTGGAGATAGATGAAACGGATGTTGCTTATTCGATGGGCCACCAGTGGGAGATAGCCGATTGAACATACTCATTCTAAAATGGATTAATTTCAACCGGTACTTTTGGTAACATTATAATTATAATCATCTAAGATCCTTTATAATTATTTGTTTTTAATCACTAAAATACATTTTTGGAAAAAAAAATCATGAATATACCTTAATTAAAAAAAGATGTGTGAACAAAACCCCTGCCTAAATTTGGGCATTGTAATTCACAATTGAAGTATGTCTAATAATTTGGGCAACGCAATACAAAATTCTCCGCTCAAATTTGGGTATCGCAAGGATAAATGACTCTTCCTTGAAACTTGTCCATCTCCCTTGGAAAATGAAGACTTTTTTCACGTTATACCTTTGAAACTTGCATACCTTAAAACTTGGTCCATCTCATTTAATCAATCCACTGTCTTTCTTTCTCTCTCTCTCTCTCTCTCTCTCTCTCTCTCTAAACTTAATGAGTTCTCTATGTTATCTTCTAAGTAGGATTTCTTATTTCACTCTTGGGGAAGCAGGCTATGTACCTTTTAGTAGAGCGGCTCTTCTCTAGAATCTTTCAAGGCATTCTATCATTTCATTACTACAACATATGAAGTCCAAAAGTCTAATGGCTCAACTATTAATCCCTACGATATTAAGCATAGGAAAATCTATTTGTATGTGTTACGGTAAGGTTTTTTGGGTTTCCATCTCGGTTTCTCCGCTCTTCCTCTTAAAGATTGGGCACCCATGTCCTGGCTTCTATAAAGCAAAAGTAAGTATTGGATGAATTTATACACTTTCCGCCTCTGCTTTGCTGCTACTCCTTCGACCTTATTTCTTTTTTATTCTCTCTCTCCCCTCCAATCTTCATTGTCGGTCATCGCCATTGAAAAAGCTCTCTTATTTCTCTCTCCTCCAATTTGTTCTTTCTTTACCTTTACCTTTCCATTTCATTTTTATTTTTTTTATTTTTATTTTCTAAGGGAGGCATGGGAAGGGATCGAACCTGAGATATCACACTTTGTAAAACCTCATTTCTATCAATAGTTCACCCCCTTAGGGGACCTTTCCCTTTCTCTTTCTAAGTTAAAAGTCTAGTCTCATCTCAAGAAAGTAGACTACCGATTTCCAAAAGGGTCTTCAATACAAGCGTCGGAGGTTGCAATGCCCAATGTTTTACGTTGCGATGCCAAAATTTGGGGGGCTTTGTTCGCGCGTCTTTTGTTCTTTAAGAGTATCTTTATCATTTTTTTCCCAAAAAATATACTTTAGCGGTTTAAAAAAAAACATCATGGACTTTTCGATTATAATTTCACTACAAGGAAGCGGCCAAAAAATCGCCCTAAAAAAATTATATATGTAGAGCTCAATTTTATTTGTTTACTAGTATTATTTCACTCTTTAATAACATAACTCATAATTGCTTCGCCAATGCAACAATACATTTGATCTTACGTTAGAGCCGTCAAAATGGGTCTGCCCCACCATTTTAAAAAGGTGGGTTGGTTTTTAAAAATACGACCCCGCTAAAAGGCGGGCTTTTTGGGTTAGACCCGCACAATGAAAGATCATCAATTTCCCCAATTTCCCAGCATCTTTCATTGGGAAGCTGGATTCCATTCTACCCCAACATCTAATTAACGCCCTTCTTCAATCCCGTAGTACCTAATATGTCCTTTCTTGAATCTCAATCACTCAAATACAAATATACAATGATTATCTATCTATGTCTCTCTCTCTCAAGGAAAACCCGTGAGGTCGTGACCCTACCGATCTCTCTCTCTCTCTCTCTCTCTCTCTCCTTCAAACCAGCCATTGTAGACCTTAGTACACCATTGCCGCCATCTCTTTCTTTGTTGGGCGGGTTGGTCTACCCATCACCGTAACCCAAGGTGGGTTAGGTTGGGCCAATGTTTTTATAGTCCATCATCTTCGCGGGTTGGTCTGTGTTGGAATATGCTTGCTGAAACAATTCTTATTCATTTACATATTTCGGAACACCTTGATTTGATTGTTCTCATTATTGTTTGTTCTAATAAGTGACTAAAAGAGTTGCGTACCGGTTAGTGTGACAACTTGTTGAACAATGCATAAGTCTTAGACTAGGAGAGTTCGAGTCTTAGTCCTACTCTTACATGATGACCTCAGTAGACCAGTTACTCAGTACACCAGCACCAATAGACTTGCTATAGATAGCTTCTTCAAAGACATCATACCATCAGACTTGCTACAGGTTGATACTTCATTCCTCAACTATGTCGACCAGCAGACCTATCTACTAGGAGATAAAATCTTTAAAGGAACATCAAACCAACAGACCTTCGATATGTCTTGGTCTGCACGTACAAACTACAGTGGAATTATTGCAGACGATCATAACGACAAAATGCTCAATCTTCTCCTAAAAAGTCAACTTACGGAAGTGGCTTGATAGCTCTCAGATTTCAAGATCTAGTTGGATTTTATTCAACATATATTCTTCTATACAATTGGTTTTCAAGTTTAAATGTATCTACTTTATTGAAAAACCAAATGTCAGTGTACTATTCCATCAGACCCGCTCAACAGTGACACATCTACTCAGTCTGAATTTTGGACAACCTTTCTCAGAGAGATATCTTCTGGAATATCTTTATCTTACGGTCTATAAGATTCAATCTTATCCAGCGAACTACTCCAACGGATAAACGATCATTCAAAGATAGTCTCAATTGATCTATCGATCTCCATCTATAAAAGAAGCATCTTCATCCTTTTTCAATAGCGAGAGCTAGTGAGTGCAAGTGAACAAGATATAACAAGATCTTCGATCAAGCTATCTCATAAATCACCGTGAAAAACTCATACCTTTGCAAAACACATTTTGTGGATTACAAGGAAGAAAAGTAAGAAGCAAGGAAGAGTGATCTGCAAAAGCTACAAAGATATAGAACAGTGTCTTGATCAAGAAACTTATTTCTTGATTTGAGATCTTTGATTCCCTACAAAGAACTCAGTCTCTACAACACCTCAGAAATCCAATCCTTTGGTAGAGATCAAGCACTCCAGATTTCGTTAAAGACAGATCTCCAAAGATGTCCAAGGAAGAGGAAGAACTGTCTGTCTGCATTGCATTCATATCATTATACTTGTATTCCATTGCAAGGGCTATTGGTTATGCAATTATATGGCCATCATAGGGAGTCGAGTGCTCAGTACTCAATTGCTCAAATATTAATTATTTGAGCAACTCATAAAATTATCTTCTCATATCGAATCTACTTGACTCCACATGTTCCTAACTTGTTCTAGAATCTCTGAAAGATGAGTTCTTGACTGGGGAAGGAATACATGGGAAGAAAGTAGATTGTTAGGTGAGAGTCTTAGTTGAAGTAATAAGCATGTTTGCCTTTGAGTAAACCTCTGTTTTATTTGCAATTATTACATATCCTTCAAACTCAGATATGATCTCTCTTTCCTGTTCTTAAAAGGTTTTGATTTTCCAAAGCTATCTATTCTGTAACCCATATGTCATACATCTAAAAAAGAGTTAAGTATGTTGTTGTTATGAACATATATTCGTATACAGCTGCTTAAACCTTCTAAAGATAAATTTGTTTTGCCTGAACTTTTCCGCTGCCAAACCTCTTTTTAGCAAACAGTTTATCTACAATCTGCCAACAAAGTTCATTACTCAGTTTTGAACAAGTCTGCTGATCAGTACTACTAGCAGACCGTCCCTCCTTCAGATTGACTTATCACTAAAAGATATTCCACTCATATTATTAAATGAATAATGAGATAAATTTTAAAATGGTAACATATGCTATTCAACCCCCCTAGCCTATTTGAGCACATCCATGGGACCAACAGTCCACCCTATTGGTTTGTTTTGACGGCTTTATCTTACGTGGCTACTGGTAAGTAACACACTCAATCATATGTGGTTATTTTTCTCTCTTCATTCGCATTCAATTAAAATGGATCTCTCAAATGCAAAAATTGATTTGATCTTATGTGGCATGCATCCCACCACTAAAATGAAATTTGATTAAAAAAAAGAAAAAGAAATGAGAACAACTAATAGAAAGAGTGTATAAAAATAAAAATGATGACTAAGATGTATCCACACTCTCAAGTAGAATGTGAAAAATTAACATTGTTATCCACAATGTGAACACATTTAGTTTACACATCATATCCAAATCTCTTATCCACATTTGCATTGAAAAAAAAATTCTTTCAAAAAAATGTATAAATCCTAGGTGACATCTAACGTTTTTTTTGTGTAAAACAAGGTGGCACCTGCAGGGATTTATTAGAATAAGAAAAGAGTACAAACTTAAGGGGGACAACCAGTCTGACCCGAAGAAGGAGGGACAAAGGAGACTAACCTTGAACTGAAAAAACATAAAGGAACAACAACTAACTATGACTGCGACGAAAATCATAAAAGCCATAAGAATCCATGTGCGGCGCATGCTTCATCTCATTGGGAAGAGTGACACCCGTGTAGTAAGACTTGTCATTTTGGTGGACATGGGCTTCCGTAGCTAAACGATCAGCAACTGTATTCTGTTTGCGAAAAACATGAGACAAAGAGAGACCAGCAAGCAAAGAACGACACTCCCTAAGATCATAAACATGTTCCCAAGGGTCCGTATGACCGTGAATAATAGTGTCAACCACAACTTTGGAGTCAGATTCCACATCAACTCCTGTCAACCCAAGTTGATAACAGATACCCAAACCAACACACAAGGCCATAATCTCCGCCTTGACATTAGAACCAGTACCAAAGTGCTTAGAAAAAACACAAAGAAGATCCCCATTTGAATCACGAACAATCCCACCACCAGTACAGAAACCATTTTTGGAAGAACCATCGGTATTGAGCTTGAAACGACCAATGTCAGGAGGAATCCAATGAATCCATCGACCTTTACATAAAGGCGGATTCGAATATCAATACGAATGGATTGCATTGCAAGTTTAGCCCGTAAACCACTATCTGCTTTAGGAGTAAAAGAGTGAACCATCTCCCTCAGATGCCTCAGGACCCGATGAAAAATATAATCAGAACTCATTGCCACCCCATCAAAAATTGCTGCACATCGAGCCTTACATAACTTCCAGCAAGTGAACATAAAAAGACCAAGGTTACAAGCTCTAGCTTGGCTGCGAACCGACCCTTTAGCCCAAGTTTCAAAGAGATGAGACAAACAAGTATACACACCGACTTTGTTAAACATAAGCGCGAAACGATTCCAAATTGTGCAGCAGTCTTAGAGAAGAGAAAAAGATGAGACAAGGACTCTCTGGCCATCCTATTGGGGCAGCAAACACATCTGGATACAATCTGAACATGCTTTGAGTGCAACCGAAGGTCAACAGGAAGAGCATTATGAAAAAGCCTCCAAACTAAACCAAAATTTTCAAAGGAATCCAAGGCTGCCAAATTTTCTTTGCCCACCAAACCGAAGGGTTATGAAGATAGAAGTGATTCCAAAAGGCTGACGTCTGGAACACACCCAAAGTAGTGAGGGTGCATATAAGTTTGTCATTCAAGTTATCACAACAACGAACACGGGAAATAAAACCAAGCAGCGCCAGGTCAATGTAAACAGAGAAGTGATCCAAGAAAGGAAGAGTGTCTCTAATGGAAAACTGTTTATCCATAGGAAGAGGACCCCTGCAGACGATCCCACACCAATTGTCATCCCAAAAAGAGATGGCACCCCGGCCGACAATCCACCGACTACAACTCTGCACCTTGTCAAGTTGCCGCATGACAGCCCTTCAAGACGAAGTAGCAGCTCTAGTGTAGTTAGCACCATATTTCGTACTGCAAAAGCGAGCCCATAAACTAGTGCCCTGAAGGAAACCCCAGACAAGGTTGGCATGAAGAGAGTCCATAACTTGATGTAAAGATCGAATGCTTAAACCCCCTTCATTCATAGGCCGACAAAATAGTGCTCCAGGCAACCCAGTGAGTACGCCGCTCCCCTTGGGCACTCCAGAAGAAATCAGTCATAATACATGCAAGGCGGGCTAAAAGACGCTTAGGAAGGGCAAGCGCATCCATAGAGTAAATAAGAATACTGCAAATGATAGACTTTAAAAGGGTCAACTTAGCTCCAAAGGAGAAAAGCTTCGCTTTCCAACCATTTATGCGCTTGGCAACACGAGCAACAATATCCTCCAAGTAGATGCATTTCATCCTACCCGTGCATAAAGGAATTCTCATTCACATTAGCATTAGTGATGCTCTAAGAGATGGTTTTAGGCAAGTCCAATAGGAAGTGTCAAAACTAAATTTGATACCTATGTGAGAGTATTAGGCTCTCCAATGGTTAAAACAAAAAGTATCAAAATAATTTTGATACCTCTCGTAGTACCAAACCTAATTTTGATCACATTTATTCTAACAATATATTTATGTCATTATATATGTTAGTAAATTATTGTTCATTAGTTTTTTAATTTATTTTTATGTCATGATATGTGTTGGATATATATTTTTCAAAATTATTATTAAATCAAATTTTGATACATATGATTGGAAATGATAATTTGATACTCATGAATAGTAACCAATGGGTCTTAAAATTTGGATTTGATATCTATAGAGTAAGTAGCACCATTAGACTTGTCTTTAGTGGTATTGGGTTTCACAAAATGTAAGATTTCAGATTCAATCATTTTCTATGATTCTTTAGTGAGAAAAATAAGATAAAAAGATAAAACTCTCGACAACATAGCCTCATTTTGACTAGTCACCGTTTTCCTTGGGTTTATTAGCATCACTTATATTTTTCTCAAAATACTTTCAAATTTTAAAATTATTTATATAAAATTCATTTGAACTTGGCTTAAGTAGTATTGCACAAATCACAATCTTGAATGATTAATCAATTCACTTATTTAATCACTTAACCTATGCAACAATAATACACCGAGTCCTCTAGACTATACATGTATGTATGTCTAGTCCTCCCATGTAAATCAATATAATTATGTTCTTCTTATATTGCATTACAACATTTGAGATAATGTTCTTAGATACCATTATAACATTGTGAAAACCCCGTTTCGAACTTTCCTCGCTACTAAAAAGCAAGTGGTTTCGAAACTTAAGCGCGTAGAATACGTTCGGCCTCATTATGGACTAAAAAATGTGTTTACAGAGTCGTCACCTCTATTTTATGGTCAAACTGAGAAAAACTAAAAATACCAGAATATAAGGGTTCGGGGACTAAGTTACGAGTTAGGAAGGGATTAGACACCCAACTCGCCATTTCGGTCTCACAATGGGTTTGTCAATATGCTTGTTTTAATTTATATAATTTGGTTTAGAAAAAATATTTATATATATAACAAAAGGAAATAAATAAAAGTTACGTTACATTTTACTAAAGAAAAGAAAGAGTAAATACAACTGAATAATACAACTAGAGAATAATAACAACAATTTTATAAGCTATTTTAAGAATTAAAAAAAAAAGCTATGTTAACAACAAAACTTATTTAAATTACAAGTATAAACAGGAAATAAACTTATTAAACAAAAAGAAATATGACTATTTCTACATTTAAAGTAAAAATATAAAAGAAACTAATTAAAGTATAAGAAATTATAACTTCTTTTACATTAAAGTAAAAACGGAAAAAAAACTAATTAAATAGTAAGAAAACATAACTATTTTTATATTAAAGTAAAAAAGCAGAAAAAAAACTAATTAAACAATAAGAAATTATAACTACTTTTACATTTAAGTAAAAGCGGAAAGGAAACTAATTAAACTGTAAGAAAATATAACTATTTTTACATCAAAGTAAAGATAGAAAAGAAACTAATTAAATAGTAAAAAATAAAACTATTTCTACATTAAAGTAAAAACAGAAAAGAAACTAATTAAATATCTATATTTTTAACTATTTTTATATTAAAGTAAAATAGAAAGGAAACTTAATTAAATATCTATATTTTATTTATAGATTATAATAAATAACTACGAGAATATAACTTACCTCTTGTAGCGTGAGTGTCTAAACCCGGTATATGCCTAGGCTTAAACCCACTAGGTGGTCTACATGTGTTTCCTCTGTCCTTCGAGAAAGGAAGTCTTTTGTTTGTTGTTGTTTGTCGTGTAGGTGGAGTTGCGCTTTACCTAGAATGGGTAAAGGCGGTGGGAGTATGTAGAATTTGGGCAGCATAACTGCTTGTGTTTGTTGTATTTTGCGTTTGATTTTGGGCAGCGTAATTGCTTGTATTTGTTGTATGACGTATTTGAATTTGGACGGCACAACGCTGCGTTTGTTGTATGTCGTGTCTGAATTTTGGTGGCGTAACGGCTGCGTTGGCGGCTTTATGCGGCCGGGTTTAGGGTGAGAACCTAATCGGTTAACTAGGTTTCTATTTGGACGGTGTTTAGGAGTGTTTATGGAGGATTTATATAGCCTAAAGGGAGGAAGACCGGCTTGCTGGGAACTGAGAGAGAGTAACTGGGTAGGGTTTCAGCAGGAGGATTTTTCTGTCTCTGAATGAAGGAGGGGGAGCCTTGTATTTATAGGTGGAGATGAGCAGACTTAGGCACAAAGGAAGGTTGAGATATTTTGCACTTGAGCTTTAAGGTGTTGTACATTGCGCTAAAAGGGTGGTATTTTAGAGGAAACGACAGGAGGCTTAAAACAAAAATGGGTGTCGCCTTATGTAGAAAGGTGGGTAGCGCCCTAAATTGTCATGGGGGGGGGGGGCTGAATTGGCTGGGGGTGGCGCCCAAGATGGTTTATGCTTTGGGAATTTTCATTTTCCCCTCTGTTGTTATTGTTTGTTCTTTCCTTTTTTATTCATCTTTGATGCTTTGGGCCCCTGAAACTTAACGAAAACTTAACATTTGTTAGTCCATTTACAACTTATAAATTATACTTTTAGGACATTTATAAATTAGGGGTACGAATTTGGGGTGTCTACAGACATATTAGCTCGATTTTCATGGTAAAATATTTTCTCTGAAACTTTGTTCGGCTAACCCTTCAAAATTGAGCCACTGTGAAAGCAATTTTCTATGTAATAACTATTATTCAGTTTCTTTTGAATCTCCTCAATTCTAATTTGTAAATAGTTTTTGACTTTTTGTTGGTAACTTGGTGATTGTATTCTTTTAATTCAAACAAATTTTTCCTTCAAAATAAAAATATGAAACTACTTTGATATACTATTCACAATATTTATAAATAACACACACACACACACACACACACATATATATATATATATATATATATATATATATATATATATATATATATATATTAATGGGACATTTTTATCTGTGGGTATGTTAGTATGTGTTTGGGTTTTAATTTGATCAATTGATTTGCTTTGATAATTGGTAATTTGCATGCATGGTAGCCTTTGTAATTTATTTTTATCTTTTGTTTAGTAAATTTTAAATTAATTTTAGGGTCTAATTTTAAATCTAAGACATAATCTTCAAAATGACATGACCGGCCCTCTGCAATAGATTACAAAAATCTAATATTAAAAGCTCGAGCTTGTGGTAGTTATAACAACTTTAACATCAATATCATCATATCATAGGTATTTATATCAACTTTGACGATCATTTCGTCATATTAGATTCAGAGTCAACACCAACCTAACAACACTTTAATTTCGAGATTTGTGTTACATCCGATTAACACCAACAACCCTAAGGGCTTGTTTGGTAGTCGGATAAGGATAAGCAGTATTATTAATCCCAATACTATTAGTGCTCTCGCTATTAATCCTCACTTGTATATCGGGGGTAGTTTTGAGATTACAAATGTTAATCCAAAATTTTTTTAGTGAGGGTGCTAATAATATCACCCTCCCCCTTGGTATTAATAGTGAGTGGATAATGACTTTATCCGGATAACTCGTGCTATTAATCCCGACCACCTATTACGTGCCAAACATGAGACAACTCGGCTTATTAATCCTATTTGGCCTTAATCCTAACTACTAAACGACACCTAAAACTTGTAGTGATATTATATAAGCTATCTCGTAATATCATATCTGTAGAGTAAATTAAATGCATTGTGTAATAATGTCACATTGTTTACATGTTTTAAATATTTATCCACTGCAAATTCAGTTTGTATATTTATTTAGGATTTTATTAACATTCTATGCATATCTTATCGATGAAGACAATTGTTTATAATTTTTATTAGGGGTATACTTAATACAACACTTTTTAAAAATGTTTGACCAAAATACCCTTTACATAATTAATTTTTTTGTTTTTTTTATTAAATTTAATTTAACAATTCTAAATTTAAAAATATTTTAAACACAATTAATTTACTAATTAATTTGATTTGGTTACTAAACACAATTAAATTACTAATTAATTTTTTTAAAAAAATTTGTAAGGGTTTAGGACCTTTTGGCGGCCAGTGTTTTTTTTTGGGGTTTAGGAGTGGTTTGGCGGCACTAATAAATTTTTTTTAGTTTTGACCTGGTTTGGCAAATCCAAACCAAAAATTTTTTTTAGTTTAGGACTGGTTTGGCGCCAGTTCCTGGTTTAAAACCAAATTTTTTTTAGGGTTTAGGACACCAAATTTTTTAGGTTTAGGACTAATACTTTCCCATCCCTCCTAAACTATTTTTTTTTAAAGGTTTTGGCTGGTTTTTTTTATTTTTTTTAGAGCAATTGGTCCACAATTTGATTTTAAATTAATTATTAAATTAAAATAAAAAAATTAACATTAATTTAAATTTAATAAAAAACAAAACATTAATTTAAATTTAACAAAAAAAATGAATTTACGTAAAGGGTATTTTGGGAAAAGCATTTTAAAAAGTGCTGTATTAAGCATTTTATGGGTGTTGTATTAAGTATCGATGTTTTTATCATAAAATAGTTTTTTTCAAAAAAAATAAGTATCATAAAATAGTTATTGTGATAATAATTAGTCAAGTTTCTAGTTCAAATCACCCTAATACTTTCCCTATCCCTAAACTATTATCTTTTTTTTACTTCACACTTTAATTATGGGTCACATGCACATAAGCTTTAAAAAACTATATATTATATCAATCTTAATAATCAAGTCAAGTATCTTTTTGCAATTAGTTGGCCGAATAAAATAGGATGATAATTTCAAGACGAAGGGAGTATCATTACAGAATTTAAGTGCCAGCAGATATGTGAAGATGTGGGAGTTCGAGCATTACAATAACTAGTGCTCGTGTTACGTGTGCACTAGGGGTGAGCAAGGTTTTTTAAGAAATTGGACGAACCAATTTTTTGGTTGGTCTTGGTCCATAATTTTTGAAGAACCAAATAATTGGTTTGGTCCCAGTTTTGAGTTTTAAAATTGGGTTTTGGAACCGGACCGGACCAATATATATATATATATATATATATATATATATATATATATATATATATATAATTTTTATTTTTTACCTACAAAATAAAACCCTAGTTGAAAAATATAAATACTTATTTTTTTTCTTGTGTCATTCAGCCATTGTGTATTTGTGTTGTGTGTGTGCGACTATGCGTGTGCGTCGCACCTTCTCCGTTCTCCTCCCCTCAATCTTTTTTTTTCCTCCTAAGGGGGCATGGGAAGGGATCGAACCTGGGACCTCACACTTTGTGAAGCCCCATGTCTACCACTAGGCTACCTCCTTAGGGGCTCCTCCCCTCAATCTCAATCGAAGACTCAAACCCTAAATCAGGCAACCAGTTCCCTTCGTTTTCGGCTATTCGCCAGTCGCCACCTTTGCCAGTTCGTCTTCGCTGATATGACTTAGTTCGGTACTTCGGAGCTTCACAGTTCACAGTCATTCGCCGACTCACGTCTATCTCCTTATTTCACGTCTCTCTTTCTTCTTCCTCTCCAGCTCTCCTCACAGCCACAGCCACAGGTACCATATCCTCTATCTATCTATTTCTCTCTCTCTCTCTCTCTCTCTCTCTCTCTCTCTCTCTCTCGACACACACACATACACAAGCTCACACACTGGGTTGGAACTTTTTCTGTCACTTGTTATATGGAATTCAATTCTTGAAGATTTTTAATTTGTATATTGATTCCAACTCTTTGTTTATGCTTGATTTTGTTGCTAATTATTGAGATTGAAGGGAGAAAGGAAAAGGGGAACCGATTTTGTATATGACTTGATTTTGTATATGACTTGATTTTATATACTGTGCGAAGGAGGTGCATAAATGTCTCAATGGAAAAAACAGTAATCACCTTTTGTTTCTGATTTAGTTTCCACTACAGCTTTAGTAGAACAAGGCATAACATCTATCGTGTTCCTATTTCAATGTATTCTCGAGTTTAAGAAATGTAAAATATAATGAAATTACGTGATTTTTTTTATCTATTAGAGACGTATATATATATATATATATATATATATATATATATATATATATATATATATATATTAAAAAATATATTTGTGTGTGTTTTTTTGGTAGAGTAGATGGAGCCTAAAAATGTTGCTGATGCTAATGCGCCTACCTCTATACCCACCCCTGCTGATCCTTCTCCCAATTCCAGAATCCCACCCACGGCCACGCAAGATCCAAACCCCAAGGTAATAGATCTCACCAAGATTCCACCTCGTCCTCAAAAAAAGACGAGAGTTGCAGCAAAGATAAAGAGTGGATCTAAGAAAAAACCAGAGATTTGGGACCATTTTGAAAGGCTTGATGCGAATGGACTTTTGGCAAAGTGCAACTATTGTTCGAAAGAATATCGTGCAAACTCAATCAAGAATGAGACTTCCAGTTTGTGGAACCACCTATCTAATCCTAAAGGATGCCCTAATTATCCTTATAAGGAGCAATATCAAGAAGATAAAAACCAAACGACCCTTCAATTTCATCCCATAAAGAAAGAGGGTAAGGGTGGTAGTGGACCTAGTGGTACTCTTGAAATAGTCCACTATAGTGCTGCAGACCTTAGGAAAGAATTTTATATGATGATTATTACTGATGAGATGCCCTTTCGGACTATTGCGAAAGAGGGGTTTAAGCATTTCACGAGTGCTTTAAATCCTAGATTTATGATGCCAATTCGCTCCACTGTTGCAAGGGATTGCATGGGTCTCTATATTGAGGAAAAATCCAAGTTAAAGAAACTTTTAAAGACTCAACGTGTGTGGCTTACTACGGATACTTGGTCCTCGATTCAAAACTTGAACTACATGTGTCTTTACCGCTCATTAGATTAATAACGATTAGAATTTGAATAAAAAAATTTGAGCTTTTATTTGATTGCTACTCATAAGGGGGACATTATTGGAAAAACTATTGAGGCATGTTTGCTTGATTGGGGAATTGATAAGATTTTCACCATAACTATTGATAATGCAAGTTCTAATGATACTGCAATGAGATATTTGTCAAAGAAAACAAAAGGGTGGGAAGGGTGCATCATTGATAATGAGTTTTTGCATGTTCGATGTAGTGCACGCATATTACATGACTCAATTTCAGCAGTTAGGAATGTAGTGAGGTTTTTTAGGTCTTCTCCTGCTAGGACCAAATATTTTAAAGCTAGCGTTGAGGCTGAAAAAAATTCCAAGTAAGAGTCTTCTTTGCCTTGATGTTGAAACAAGGTGGAATTCCACCTATTTGATGTTGGAGGCTTCTAAAAAATTTGAGCGAGCCTTTGATAGATTGAAGGATGAAGGTAAGTTCGGTGATTACTTTGATTATTGGGTCTCCTACCATGGAGCAATGACAATCTATTAGATGCTTTATTCGATTTTTGAAGATTTTTTATAACACCACCAAAAAGTTTTCTGGTACTTGTTATGTGACCACCAATCTCTTCTTTGTTGAACTTATGGCCATAAGAGCAAGTTTATCGACATGGGCTCAAAGTGTAGGAAATGCGGAGGAATAAATTTTATTGAGTGGTATGGCAAAAAATATGAAAACCAAGTATGATAAATATTGGGAAGATTTGGGTTATTTGAATATTGTGTTGTATGTTGCAAATGTTTTGGATCCCCATTATTAAATGAAATTGAAAGTATCTTGCTTTGGTCAATGCTGTGGAAAGTACACTACTCAGTATCAAAAAATGATTGATAAGGTAGAAACTACTTTGTAACGGTTGTATGAGCATTACCATTCACTTGATACAGATGGGAATCAATCGGTTACAGTTGAATTTGATTTGGGCCGGTCATCTAGTTCTACTTTTATGAATGTTAATGTGAATGATGACCATTCTCTCCTCTTGGGGTCACAATTTGCACAATATATTAGAAAATGAGCAAAGTGTTGAAAGTATGGTCTAAAATTGTCCGATATTTAGCTAATGGTTGTGAAAGTTTGACCAATTCATTCGACGTGGAAGCAAAATTCATCAAAGTACCCTATTCTTTCTTAAGTTGCAAGAGATTTCTTAGTCATCACTGTCTCAACCGTAGTTTCGGAGTCAACTTTTAGCACTAGTGGGCGTGCCCTTGATTCTTTTAGGAGTTCACTAAGTCCAAAAGATGGTAGATGCTCTTGTGTGTGGTCAAAATTGGTTGAGGTCGTTTGTAAAATTTGAAGACATATTTGATGTATTGGACGATATTGAGAATGTGTCGAAAAGGATAAGGACTTGCATCTTGAATTTATTTCAAATATTTGTTAAATCTACTACTTTATCTTCTTATGACTAATACTTGATTATTTTCTTATTGTTTACTTCTTATATTCATAGTACGAGAAAACTGCTTCCACAATAATTGTTGATGGTTGAGACTTGAAAGATTCGTGGTTATTATTTTTGTTCTTTTTTAACTTCTTAATATGAAATTCATTTATTTATTTTTACTTCTTACTTGAGACATTGAAAGCTACATATGTTCATGATGTTGATGTGAGTTTCTACATATACTAGTTATTTAGTCCGTGCTATGCACGGGTACAATATTGGATATATATATTTTTGTGATAATAATATAACTTTTAGACATTATAATTAGATTGTTAATCTCTTCCATGATTATAATTTTTCTTTATATTGTTAATACTATTAAACGATTTTTTTACCTAAATACTTTTAAAATTAATATAAGTTTCTAGCTAACATGAGATACATATTTTGTATTAATAATAATAGTAATTTTTTTTATCTAAAGACTTTTAAAATTAACATTTAATTAACTTGATAATAATATTAGAAGTCATTTTGTTAAAAACTTTTAAAATCATAATTCATTTTTAAACAATGTAAGATACACATCTTCTATTGGTAATAATGGTAGAAGTTTTTTATCAAAAAACTTTGAAAATCAACATCACTTTATAACAAATATATGCTACATCTTTTCAATTAGTAATTAATAATAGTATTTTTAATATAAACATTAATTTCTAACCAATGTGATACATCTCTTCTATTGGTAATAATAGTAGAATATTTTGTAACCATGTGAGATACATCTCTTGTAAAAGTGAAAGTCTTTAGTCTAAAGATTTTTAAATCTAACATTTTCTTTTTAAACAATTTGTTATACATCTCTTTTATTGGTAATAATATAAAATAATTTAAACTCAACATCATTTTCTAACCAATGTGATATATACATATTCTAATGGTAATAATGATAAAAATCTTTTATCAAATGTGTATAAGTAAAAATCATTTTTTATGGTTCTGCCACCTCACCACCTTTGGATAAATCTTCATTCTAAAGCATCCATGTGGAAACTTTAAAAACTTTTGATTTTCTAATGACTTTGAAAATCAACATCACTTTCCAACTAATGTATGATGTATTTCTTCTATAGATACTTAATAATAGAATTTTTAAAACTAATATCAATTTCTAACTAACGTGGGATACATCTCATCTATTGTTGAAAAATTAGTGTTTTTTGTGAAATAAATTGTACAACTTGAGACACGAATTTCTTTACGTGTCATTTGTTTGTTGAGAAGGTAATTGCGCAAATGTGTTCTACTCGGTGAGAGCATCAAAATGATATATTTATTTGTCCAAATCGTGTTTTGGATAATAAAATATCAAGACTTAAAGTATAATACTTGTTAAAACAATTAGTGTTTTTAGTGAGAGAAATTGTGCAACTTGAGGCACTAATTTCTTTACGTGTCATTTGTTCATTGGCGAAAATAATTGCGCAAATGTGTTATACTCGGTGAAAGCATCAAAATGTTATATTTATTTTTCCAAATCGAGTTTTGGATGAATAAGATATAAAGAGTTAAAGTATCATCGAAATGATATATTTATTTGTCCAAATCAAGTTTTGGATGAATAAGATATCAAAGCTTAAAGTATGATGTTAAACGCGAGTCATTATAAGTAATATCTAACCTTTGAAGAGTTTTATCCCACATTGGTTAGAAGTAATGTTAGTTGTAATTTTTTTAAAATATAAGCCTTCTACTATTGACAATAGAAGAAGTTATATATACTAATACTAATACCCCTTATCATATTGATTATTATTATGCATTATTATTAGCTAATGGTTAGAAAACCAAAAGTATATATATCTTATATTGCTAATAATAGTAAGTCTTTTATATAATCTAAAATAAAATAATTAAAAATCAACATCATTTTTTAACCAATATGAGATATACATCTTCTATTGGTACTAATGGTAGAAGTTTTTATCAAAAACTTTGAAAACAAACATCACTTTATAACAAATGTATGATACATCTTTTCAATTAGTAATTAATAATAGTATTTTTAATATAAACATCAATTTCTAACCAATGTGTGATACATCTCTTCTATTGGTAATAATAGTAGAATATTTTGTAACCATGTGAGATACATCTCTTGTAAAAGTAAAAGTCTTTAGTCTAAAGACTTTAAAATCTAACATTTTTTTTAAACAATGTGTTATACATTTCTTTTATTTGTAATATAAAATAATTTAAACTCAACATCATTTTCTAGTCAATGTGAGATATACATCTTCTATTGGTAATAATGGTAAATATATATATATATATATATATATATATATATATATATATATATATATATTGCACTATGGTTGTGCCACCTCACCACCTTTGGATAAATCTTCATTCTAAAGCATCCATGTGGAAGCTTTAAAAACTTTTGGTTTTCTAGTGACTTTGAAAATCAACATCACTTTCCAACCAATGTATGATGCATTTCTTCTATTGATATTTAATAATAGACTTTTTTAAACCAACATCAATTTCTAACCAATGTGGGATACATCTTTTCTATTGTTGAAAAATTAGTGTTTTTAGTGAAATAAATTGTGCAACTTGAGGCACTAATTTCTTTACGTGTCATTTGTTTGTTAACGAAGGTAATTGCGCAAATGTATTCTACTCGGTGAGAGCATCAAAATGATATATTTATTTGTCCAAATCGAGTTTTGGATAAAAAGATATCAAGACTTAAAGTATAATACTTGTTAAAAAAAATAATATTTTTAGTGAGAGAGATTGTGCAACTTGAGGTACAAATTTCTTTACTTGTTATTTGTTTGTTGATAAATGTAATTGTGCAAATGTGTTCCACTCGGTGAGAGCATCAAAATGATATATTTATTTGTCCAAATCGAGTTTTGGATGAATAAGATATCAAGAGTTAAAGTATAATACTTATTAAAAAATTAGTGTTTTTAGTGAAAGCATTGTGCAACTTGAGGCACAAATTTCTTTACGTGTCATTTATTTGTTGACAAAAGTAATTGTACAAATGTGTTCTACTCGTCAAGAACATCGAAATGATATATTTATTTGTCCAAATCAAGTTTTGGATGAATAAGATATCAAAGCTTAAAGTATGATGTTAAAAGTGAGTCATTAGAAGTAATATCTAACCTTGAAGAGTTTTATCCCACATTGGTTAGAAGTAATGTTAGTTGTAAAAGTTTTTAAATATAAGTCTTCTACTATTGACAATAGAAGAAGTTATATATACTAATACTAATACCCAAATTTAATAAAGTTACAAATCATAAAGTTGTCCCTACGCTTTTTCATTAGGGTGGCAAAAATCTTGTTTTTCCGACCCGTCCGACCCCCTCGACCGATTCGATTTCCGATCCCGACAAATATCCCGATTTTGTCGATCCCGGTTTTCTCCGATTCCCGATTTTGGGATGGTATTTGAGATAATTATCAATCCCGACTTATATATATATATATATATATATATATATATATATATTATGAGTGTTAAACAATGTTGTCTATTTTGTATTTAATAAAATTACTTAATGATGTTTGTTAAATTTATTTTCACAATGTTGTGGTTTTATTTTTGTCTATCACGTTTATAGCTCGGTAGCTCTATCTTGCTGAGAGGTGCATTTTGTTTATAATGACAGAGGTTAATATATACCATTAAGTATTTGTTTAATATTCAAGATACTTAAAATATACAATTAAGTAAATATTCAAGTATACTTGGAGACATAAATATACGTTGTCGAGGAATCTCGATTCGATTCGGACACTTATTGGGAATCTGATTCGGGGAGATTGAATCGGAAATTGAAATCCGGAATTATATCGATCGAGATCGGGACGGGAAGGGTATCGATTTAATTCCATCGTTTAATTACATCATCATTTGTAAATTCTAAGCAAATATCATTTTTCAATAAGCAAATAAGCAAATTTTTCATAAATTTATAAATTGATCATAAATTTGGTTTCCGTTTAAAAACTTTCTCCATAATCACTAAAACCAAATTCTTTCAAATCAACCACAATTTGGAAATTAAATCTACACAAATAAAAAAAAATCTCATAAATCAACTACTTCAACCCCCAAATTAAAATGCTCTAATTTCAGATTAAATAAATATACATTTCCTAACAAGATATTGAACACACAAATTTAGGAAATAAAACAATATTATCATAATATCAATATATCATCTATCACAAATTCACAAATCACAATTCACAACAATTACATAAATTAAATACTCAATTAAAACTATTTCAAAATTATGATTATTTCAAATTAGGGCTATTTTAAAATAAGGGTTATTAATTTTTAAAAAATTAAATCACAATTATAATTTGGTTTTTATTTAGGTGGGGGCAAATTGTAGAAATTTGATTCAGGTGGGGGCAAAATGTACAATATAACATATAATTATTTTAAAAAAAAAAAAATTCATTCACAAAAAAAACCCCAAGTGGGGGCAATCGCCCCATTTACTTTGTTCTTGTGTCCGCCTAATGATTATTATTATGTACTAATACCCCTTATCATATTGATTTTAGAATGTATTATTATTAGCTAAAAGTGGCTAGAAATCAAAAGTTAAAACTTTCCAAAACTGGATGCTTTAGAATGAAGATTTATCCACATAAAGGTGGTGAGGTAGCTTTAGAATGAAGATTTATCTAACCATAGTGCTCTCAGTAGCACAACCATAGTGCTCCTCACCAACTTTAAATAACTGTAACTTGCTTACCAATTGGTTTAGAAAATTACTAAGAATATTGTATGTGACATGATGTTTGATGTGCAGATGGAGAATCCTGAACTTGTTTTTCATTTTTTATTTCTCAGAGAAGAGATAGAGAAATAGAAAGCTCAAGAAAGGAATATGAGTTATCAAAGCCGGTCTGAAAATGATTTATGTTGGTGCATTATAAATACTTGTTGATTCTTTGTGCATTCTCTGCACTGAGATGTAAATTTTATCATTGATTCTTTGTGCATTATGAATAACTGTTGATATTTTTTCTCAGTACCATGTATTTTTAGTTCCTACAGACATTTGTTTGAAAAAGAAATGCTGAATGTTTTTGTTTTTGTTTTTTTGCCCTTTACTTTTGTCCTGAGTGGCTTGTGTGGGAGTTAGCTCTTGGGGATCAAGGAGCTTTAAATATTTTATTGTCCTGTTATAATTTTATTGTCCAGTTCTATAATCAACTAAGTTTGTTTAATTGTTGAATTATTAATTTTTTTGGACTTTTGTTTTATGCAGTACTGCATTATGTTTGAGATGACAAGCAAGCAGGGACAGACTGGTCCAATCCATTATTGTTGAATGTTGATGACTAGTGGCAACATCATGCATGGACAATGTTCAATGTTGTGGGAATTCTGGAAACTTGACTTTTGTTTACTTTTGGTTTATTTTCGGAGAATTCAGATTGAATTTCTAATCGTTTGACTGTTGTTGAATATTTGGTTTAGTTTCTTAGAGAAATCAGGAATGTGTGGCTGTGTTATTGTGAACTTTTAGACAAATTAAAAACTAGTTTTGGAAGCAGTGAAATGGGTTCAAGTGTTGTAGTGAATTGCTCATTTATATTTTATAGTGCATCTTTTGCACATGGGAAATTGAATGATTCAGGTCAAGTGAATGCAATTAGTCTTGGGGTGTTATATATTTTTATTCCATCCATATATATTGGTGTGTTACAGATTTTTATTCTATACATATATCTTTTGAATGATTCAGGTTAAGTACAAAAAAATATGTTTTTCATCTTTTAGAGGCATCATAATTTAGAACCAAAAAATCGGTAGAATCGGACTAAACCAGTCCAATAAAACCGGACCAAAGTATTGGTTCTCAAACATATTGAATTGATTCTAGTTTTTTTTTAGAACCAGACTATTGGTCTGATTCCGATTTTCTATTCTTTTTAGAAAAAGTGAATCAAACCAGATCAATCTCACCCCTACATGAAACTCGTGGAAATTTTGTCTCGTGAGGGTGAACATAATAGCATAAATAGATGACTGGCTCACTTTTGACTTTTTGAACTTGCCTTTTTACATCTACAATTTATTTCCTAAATAATTATCATCTTCCATTCGATGCACCGTTTAATTATTATTATTTTTGACTATATTATAAATTTGTGTGTGTGTGTGTGGGTTTGTTTAATTCTTTATCATGCATGCGACTATAATTAAAGTATGTAGAAAAAATAAAGGTAAAGTAGTAAAAGTATTTTCCTAAACAAGAAAGTTTGGAAAAAGGAAAATTATTTTGGAACAGAAAAAAAAAAGAAAATAAGAACAATTATTTAGGAACGGATGTAGTATATAAATATAACATATATATATATATATATATATATATATATATATATATATATATATATATATATATATAATTATACTTATAAAAAATTGAAATTTTCAATGTGTCGCTCAACAATGTTTCTTATAGAAAAAGAAAATCAAATTATAAAAGAGGAAGTACCTTAAAAAATGTTAGGTTTACGACTAATACTATCACTATTGTTACCACTAAGACTTGGTAAAAGCTAAATATGTTTTAGTGAAAAATAATTTTGTCCTTCACTAAGGCTTGGTGGTAACAATAGTGGTAGAAGTAGTGATAAACCTAGCATTGTTGGAAGGGTTAATTGCAAAAAAAAAAAAAAAACACTGACCTATTTTTAGTTTTTTTTTTTTCGTTTTGAACCTTGTGTTTTTTTTTGCATGAAAAACCTCAACCAAAGTTTTATTTTTCAAAAAAAAACCTTCCGTCCAAAACTCATTAGTTTTGGGATGGGAAGGGTGACTGGACATTCGACGTGGCGCCTACGTGGACTGGGCAGAAGTCTTCACGTCCACGTCATTTTCCCACCAACAAACAATTTTATTTAAAACCATGTCCTATTTTTAAATTTAAATACCACATTTTTTATCAGATTTTTTTTTCCAAACATAATTACAAAACAAACCTCGTATAATTTTAAAACTTCGTAATGAACCCTGGCAGTTTGAATATATATATATACACACACACACAAACTAATTCATCCAAAAAAATTATTTCATTATCTTTTATTTCTTACTTTTAACATAATGAATAGAGAAGTTCGTTGTCATTGTGGAAAGATGATTGTCATGCGGACATCATGAACATATAAAAATCCAGAAAGAAGGTTTTTAGGTTGTGAAAGATATAAAGTAAGTAATTTATTTTATGTGAGTAATTAACTAATTAATATTGCTAGAAATAAAATATGTTTTAATCACTGTTTTTTTTGTTCTTGCAGAATGAAGAGGGTGCAAATTGTATTTCTAGCAAAATTAATTAGTTAATTAATCACAGAAAAATCAATATTATAAATAAGTCTTTTAGGTTGTTAGTGCCTTAGAGCATCTCCAACATCAGCTCTATTACTTCACTTTGAAGTGAAAATCTACTTTTCCCTCCTCCAAGGGCAGCCCAAATGCTGCTTCAAATTGAAGATGGCCTCCTAGGTCTTTAAATTTGAAGATGCACTGTTGTTGCTTCATCTTCACCCTCAAGGCCGGCCCTGGAGGGGTTCATGCTGCCCAACCGAACAGGGCCTCCAATTGGTAAAGGGCCCCAATTTTTTTTTAAACTAGCTTGTGTATATGCTTGACTTGAGCCCATACCAGAGAAGCTGAAGAAATCAAGGCCCAGCCGGCAGCAGCCCAGTCCAATGTCCACAATACACAACTAACCGGCTATTAGTATTCGGCTAAATGAGTGACCTGTGACCATTGACCAAACTGACCAAGTCTAAGTAAAGTAGACTAAGTGTAGGCGTGCAGCACAACAACAGTGATTTGGCGATTTCCAATTCCGTAACTCTCTCTCCCTCTCTCTCTCTCTCTCGTTTCTCTCAATCCCCACCGAAAAACGGAATCGCCGCCTTGTCTGCCTACTACTCCAACTCGCCATCTTCCATTCTTCCCTAAATAATGAAACATCAACGGCTTAATTTTCTAATTTTTCTTCAAATCATTTTATTTCCGAGCCCTAGCCCAACGACAACGAAGCTTTTCCCAAAACTTTTTTCTTCACTAAGGCGCGACTGTGGCAATTTCGACAGAGAAGAAGATTATTGTTCAAATACTTCTTACTTTGACGAAGAATATTTGAACGAAATTGTCAATTTCGAACTTCAATTGACAATTGTTCATTTGTTGATTTTGTTCGACAGACAGTTCGAGGCTTCGAGTAACCGGGTAATTTGTTCACTTCAATTTCTACATCTAAATCTAATTAACTAATTTCAATATTTCATAGTTCATTACTCTTACTCATTAGTCATTAGTTAATGATTTGGTATTTTTTTGGTTGTGTTGTCTCACAGTCTGTCACTATCATTTTGTTCGGCTGTTCGACTGTTCGAGGCTTCGAGACTTCGAGTAACCGGGTAATTTGTTCACTTCAATTTATACAATCTACATCTAAATCTAATTTCATAGTTCATTACTCTTACTCATTAGTTAATAATTTGGTATTTTTTTGGTTGTGTTGTCTCTGTCTCACAGTCTCATTGTCTCAGTTAGACTTAGTATTCTCACTATTTTGTATTCATAATTCATTTTATGTTGTATTGTTGTGTTCGAGTCTTCGGACCGTTCGGTGAAGTGATTTGATAAATGATAATATCAATTGAATAATTGATATTATTTCAACCCTTTTAGTTTAATAGTTTTTTGTGTGAAAGTGTGAATTGATTGTATTAGTTTTTAGAGTAACTATCTGTCTATATGACTATATCTTGTTTGACAGTTTGAGACTTTGAGTGTTTTAGACAGTTAGACTTTTAGTTTTATAATTTTCAATTCGACAATTTTGGGGATCCATTTGATTTGATTCACAATTCACTGATTCAACATTTTAACTCTTTATATAGTTATATTTTTATATTTAATTCACAGATTCAAGCTTATATTTGGTATTTCATTATTTTAGTGTAGGTGGATAATTTTTTTAAATTGTGATTTGGCCATTTGGGAGGAATTTGGAACTCGGTAGAATTGATAAATCAGGTTCTTTCGCTCCTTTCATAGCTACTTTAAATTTGATTGCGGCATGTTAGTGTATTTTAAATTTTAATGTTGTCACTTTTCAGTCTTCTCTACATTTGAGGCATTTGTGTTTGTGATTTTTTGTTAGTACAATTTTTTTTTAGTTATGCCTCCGAAAAGGAAATATGAATCTGGACATGAAAAACGTCAAAAACAAAAAAGAATTGAGCAGTTGAAACAGTCTCAAAGAGGAGCTCTTGAAAAGTTTATTATAAAAGACCCACATGTTTCGTTTGAAAATGAAAATCGTGCTAATGTGGATGTTAATGTTGATTATGCTAATACAATCAATTCACCTAATATTCAGGATAATGATGTTGAAAATTTTGATAATTTGGATGCTAATTTTAATGATGGCGTTAATGTCAATGTTGATGATGCTAATGTTGATACTAATATAATCAATTCACCTGATATTCGAAGTAATAATGTTGAGAATTTTGATAATGTGGATGCTAATGTTGGTGATGCCTTCTATACGATTGATATATTTGACCCAAGAAATTGGGATGCTCTCGATTCTAAAATGATTGATATTTTAGTGGCAAAGGGTCCTAAAAGAGATTTGTCTATTCGAAAAGGGCCTAAAGATAAACTTTCTAGACGATTTTCTTCAACGTGCTATACTAAAGTTTTGTCAAATTGAGAGATTTTCGATAGAGATTGGCTTGTGTATTCGAAAGAGCTTGATAAAATATTTTGTTTTTGTTGTAAAATATTTAAAAAATGATGTGGAAAAGGTCAATTAGCAAATGAGGGTTTCGGAGATTGGTCACATCTAAGTATTAGGCTTAAAGAACATGAAACATGTGTAGAACATGTTAAGAATATGGTTAGTTGATATGATTTGCGTTTGAGACTCCAAAAGAATGAAACTATTGATAAAGTGGCTAAAAAACAACTTGAGATAGAAAAAGATCACTGGAAAAATGTCTTATTTAGAATTATTTCAATTGTGAAATTTCTTGCTAAACAAAATCTAGCATTTCGTGGTTCAAATGAGAAAATTTATCAAGGCAACAACGGTAATTTCTTAGGCTTGATTGAAATGTTGGCTGAGTTTGACCCTATTGTTCAAGAGCATGTTCGACGTATTACAAATGATAAAATTCATTATAACTATCTTGGTCATAAAATCCAAAATGAGTTAATACTTTTGCTTGCAGCCATTAAATCTGAAATTATTAAGAAAATAAAACAAACAAAATATTTCTCAGTCATACTTGATTGTACTCCTGATATAAGCCACCAAGAACAAATGACTTTGATAATAAGATATTTGGACGTCTCTTCAAATTCTGTTAGCGTTGAAGAATCATTTTTAGGTTTCTTGGATGTGAATGTTACAACTGGCCAAGGGCTTTTTGATGTTTTACAAAATCAATTGAAGTCTCTTGATCTTGATATAGATAATGTGCGAGGGCAAGGCTATGATAATGGGTCAAATATGAAAGGAAAACATCAAGGAGTGCAAAAAAAACTTTTAGATATAAATCCTAGAGCTTTTTATACTCCTTGTGGTTGTCATAGTCTAAATTTGGCATTATGTGACATGGCCAACACTAGTGGTAAAGCTAGAGATTTTTTTGGAGTCGTACAACGTATCTACACAATATTTGAAAATTCTTCCAAGAGATGGCATATTTTGAAAGATAATGTAAAAGGTTTGACTCTTAAATCATTATCATCCACTCGTTGGGAGAGTCGTATTGATAGTGTTAAAGCTATAAGATTTCAAATTTTTGAAATACAAGAAGCTTTACTTGAAGTAGCAGAAAATGATAATGATTCAAAAATAAGAAGTGAAGCTAAATCCTTAGCAAAAAATGAGCTTGGTGATTTTGAGTTTTTACTTGCATTAGTCATTTGGTATGAAATATTATATGTAGTTAATTTGGTTAGTAAGCATTTACAATCAAGGGATATGCTTATTGATGTTGCCATTGAAAAAGTAAAAGGGTTGATATCTTTTTTTAAGGAATATAGAGAAACTGGTTTTTTGAATGCGTTAAAAACTACGAAGGAAATTGCAATTGAAATGAATATTGATCCGGTGTTCCCCAAAAAGCGTCCAATTCGAACAAAAAACATTTTGATGAAACTGCAACTGATACATCTTCAATTGATTTATAATCTGAAGAGGAATCATTTAGGGTAAATTATTTCTTATGCATTGTTGATCAATCGATTGCTTCACTAACTAAAAGATTTGAACAATATCAAGAATATGAAAATATTTTTGGCTTCTTGTTTACTTCTGATAAGTTGCATTCATTAAATGATATGAGCTTAAAGTCTTGTTGTAGTCGTTTTGAAGCTGCACTTAAGAAAGGTGAACAATCTGACATTGATGGGAATGAATTATATTTGGAATTAAAGTTACTCCAAGAATTCTTGCCTAAGGAAAAGATGGGATCTGTTGATATTTTAAAATTTTTGAAACGTGTTGATTGTTTTCCTAATACAATTATTGCATATAGAATTTTGTTGACTCTTCCTGTAACTGTTGCATCTGCAGAAAGAAGCTTTTCAAAATTGAAGTTATTAAAGTCCTACTTGCGTTCGACAATGACACAAGAAAGACTTAGTGGATTAGCGTTGATCGTAATTGAGGGCGATTTTCTGAAAAAGATTTTGAAGATTTTGCATCAAAAAATATTAGAAGGATGATACTTTTTAGATAAAAAGATTGGTTGTATTTTGAAAAATTAGTTTTTTTATACACTTATTTGTAACAAAAAATACCTTGAATATTATAATATTATGAAATATGCAATTTATTTTTAGTTTTTGGTAATTATCTTTTATCAATTTAGGGCCTAATATTAAATTAAAGACAGGGCCCACAAAATGTCAGGACCGGCCCTGTTCACCCTCTTCGTTTTCTTTTCATTTTTTATTTGTTTAAATAATAGTTTTGTATTTTAATGAAGGGGAGTGCAAATTTTTATTTCTAGCAAAATTAATTAGTTAATTAATCACATAAAAATCAATATTATATAAAAGCCTTTTAGATTGTTAGTGCCTTAGAGTATCTCCAACACCAGCTTTATTACTTCATTTTGAAGTGAAAATCCACTTTTCCCTCCTCCAAGGGCAACTCCAAATTGAAGATGACCTCATGGGTCTTCAAATTTGAAGATGCACTGTTGTTGCTTCATCTTCACCCTCTTTTTTTTCAATTTTTTTATTTAAATAATAGTTTTGTATTTTAATTTTTATTAATATTTTTAGCTTTTAAAATATGTAATGGGGTACATGCTCGTGTGTGTACATATGCTTTTTATTTTATGTTACTTTGGTATATTTTAACACCCACTGTTCTGGATAAAGAGTCCTCGTTTGGATTTTTTTAAATAACACTTTTAGTAAAATACACTTTTATCTCTTATTTTTTTTAAAGTGAACTCTTTAATTGAAATATTTGAAATTGAAAATTTTGCACCCCCCTTCATTCTGCAAGAACAAAAAAAAAATCAGTTGATTAAAACATATTTTATTTTTAGCAAAATTAATTAGTTAATTAATTATAGAAAATAAATAACTTACTTTATATCTTTCACAACCTAAA
>CM028382.1:114648982-114702922 GCA_013146195.2 Codonopsis lanceolata
GGTCGGGCACACGTGGAGGCAATCTATGAGCGAGAAAATGAGTTAGAAACATGGAATAGCCCAAGGAAAAAGAGATAAATCTGCAGTCGACTATGTTACCTCGCTCAAAGTGCGTAATCCCACATTTCCAACTAAAACGTGGCCACCGTGTCTGGTCTCGAGATCATCATGCAAGGCCCTTTCTATAATGCCTTTTTCCAACTATACCTCCTGCCCCCGCGAGCATATAGATTGATGCCCCCAAGAATCTGAGCATCTCCGTAAATTTCCTTCACTGAGCCCGAGCGGCACTAGTAGTGAGGGCATCCTGAAGCCACCGCTTCCACCAGCAGTGCCCTACCGAGTGGGTAATGAATAGGATCGTGGCTCTACCGATGGCGAACGTCGCGATAACAGTGAGAGAGGGCTCAAGCTTTTCTTCCTTCTTGCCTTTCGCCTTTAATGGCCGGGCACCACGTAAATGCCCGGCCATAGGCGATCGGCAGATCATCAACAACGGCCACAAGATTGTCTTTTTGCCCGCTTTTCTTTGGGGAACAATACCATCTTGGGCACCACAGGCCTTTCTTAGCCGGGACTTGAGGCCCGCCTAGTCCCGGGTCCTTTTGGCCGTGGACAAAAGGTATTGGGCAAATGACGGTCGATTGACCTGAGGCACGTCTGGAACTCTTTCGTTGCCTCAACACAGCCAAATTCTTCATTCCTGAGACGAAACAAAAAGGAACAAGATTAGAATGAGGTCGGGAAGAGTGTTAGCAAAACGGAAATTGTAAAACTGCAGACAACCGTCCGCGTTTTCATAAACCTGGTCGGCTAGCTTGCCTTTCCGAGACCTAGCCGTGCTGCACTCAACGCACTCATGCTTAAACATCCGGCCATGGCCGGCCGCCCCAAGAGGATTTCAGCAGCATGGATCGTAAGGGCTCCACCTCGGGAACCTCACCGCATCACCCCGCCAAGCAAAGATAGCGCTGGTTACAAACCAGCCTTCAAATAAGAAGAAACTGGCGGCCGACGCGCCTCGCTCTCTTCTATCACGCCGTGTCTTCAACACAGCCTGTTAGTCGCAGCTCTCCCCAGCTAAATTCTTGCTTGGAGGCCTTGGGATCTTCATTTCGCCAAAGGGTCGTGGCCTCTTGGCATAAACGGCCAGCCAACCCGGGATTCAATGAACAGTACCCTTCTGTCCCAAGAATCCACCTTCCCGTGGGCATCTGACAACAACTTCAAAAAATTGGAGTTCGCCCTCACTCCTATCCTCCCTCCCGTGCTCGGTGCGAAGATAAACAGTATGCGCAAGAAAAACATATCTGGCTCAAACCCTAACAACTGCCGCCACCGTGAAAGCGGTGATAGCGCTGGATCGTGTTCAAAGACGTCGCAATCGACGCCTTGGTCTCGAATAGAAATCTACTAGGAAGGGCTCTAGGGAGACGAGTCCCGACACGGAAGAAATCGACAAAAGAGGAGTTCATCTCCTTGTTCACTAGAGAGCGACTTCGGGCAGAGCGCCCATCTTGCCGCTTCGATAATAAGCATTGTCAACAGGTGGAAGTAAGCCATGCCGCACTTTGTCCGCCGTGTCTAGAGTGGCCCAATGAGCAAAGATAACGGCCTTCATCGGCATTCACATACCAATGGCTCCTCCTCCTCCTCCTCCTCTTCTTCAATTACTTCCTCAACGGAACCGCTACAGGGCCACCCTCCGGTTAAGAAGCGAGCAGCAATAGGGACTCTGTCTTGGCCGACTGTTTCTTCTCCAGGGACCATTTCCACCTGTGAGCGGCCAGTCTTCTTAAATCGCCGAGCAAGCGGCAGGTCATCTGCCTCATCGGCCTCAGACGCTTCTCCAGCCAAATCTATTGCCTCCACTATTACTCGCCCTGTTGTACCCGCTTCACAGGGAGCTCGCTGATCGTGGCCTTGCCGACAAGCCAGGCCACGCTTTCTCACCAATCCTCCACCATTTGGAAGAGTCGAATATGTCAACCATGGGTCCACGACACGCCAAGTGTCGGCGACATTACGATCTAATCCCCATCACACTCAACACCGATCGAGGGAGACTTTTCGCCGCTGCGATCGCTCCTCATAATAGGCGAAGGAAGGCCTCATGGTCATTATCGATTATGCCTGGACATCTACAAAGAGATCGGGAAGATTGCCATTAGAATTTTACCCGCAACAAATGAAGGGAAAGGAAAGAAACCTTAAGTCTAGGTCAACCCAAAGGGGCCACGCCCTTTGCTTTGAAAGGACCATAGGTTACATTCTCGATCTACTACCTAGGGCGGTCTCATTTACTAAAACCACTAACAAAACCATTGTGGGGGTGAAGTGGAAGGAAACAGGAAAAACCAGAAAACATTAAGAGCACAAGTGGCGAAAGGGGCGAGAACTGCCGCTTCTTTGAAGGCAGTGACCTCCAAGCATCAAGGCGACGTGAATGCCGCAAGGCCGACTAGAGAATAGGTAAGAAGCAAATCTACGGAGCTCTGGAGAAAAATGCAGCGTACTGTGGATCAAGCCTTTCGAAAATTTCTCTAAGGGATCACAAGTTTGAAGACGGTAAAAGGAAGGAAAGGGATCGAGGCGCCTTTTATGTAAAATTTGTGAGCGGTTTTGGGAAAACGAGCTCGGGGCCGGCGCGCGAAATGGGCGGCCCGTCATGACAGGGCATTAAATGCCTCAGGCTTTGCCCCGGCCCAATCGCCGACTGACGGCTTTTTTCGCCCACGCGCCTGTCGCCCACGACAAAAGCTTCCCGGACACGCCCAAGCTCACCCCGCCGAATTCCTTATATTGCTTAAAAGTCACAAAGTGTCAAGCCCGCGCGAATATCAAGCTTGAACGCTCCCCGCCCGAGCATAAATACCGCCGACAGAAGCTGGGGCCACCGATATACCCGCCCGCCCCCAAACTCATTTAGCAAGGCACGAGTTAGCATCACGTGCCAATCACGAGCACTATACCAGGGGCCCAGCAATCGAGAGCAAGAGACCGCAAAGATGACCCTCACTCAAACCAGGCGGGCAAGGCAAAGGCCTTGCTGTCCGACCATAGGCCATGTCCTGAATCATACTTGCGTAACAAAGGAATCGACTTACTTTGCCTGCATTCCTAGTCGAGCACCTGCCTTGCCTCGACTGGGCCGATCTTCGACCGACAAGTTCTGAGATCAATACAAACATGTAGCCTTGCTCGCCGAGCACACACCAAGGGGACGCCGACCTTGCTTCCTAAGGCAAGTCGAAGGTTTCCATGATTAGGCAAAACACTTGCCTTATCAACTCCTCAGATCTCACGCGTCAATCACTGTTTCGCCTAGAATCGGGGATTTCCTCGATTATCTCGAAGAGATGGAACCGAATCCTAAACGGATTCAATCACCTTGAGAGCCTATAAATACCTCTCCATAATCATCAACAAGGTACACACATTCGAGCCTCGTTACTTGTCAATTTGCTTTGACAATCACTGATACTTACTCTCACGCCGGAAGGGTTTCGCGAGGCCTTGCCTTGCACTTCAACTCAGGTGTTCTTGTGATCTTAACAGGCCGAGGGAAGGTGCTCACAAGCCCAGATATCCTACCCATTTCAAGGACGGCCCAAGCTGTGCACTTTTGCCACATCAGAAAAGAAAATTAAAAAAAAAAAAATAGAGAGAAAGATCCAAGATTTGTCAAGCCAAACACAACCACAACGAGACACAAGGTTTAAATCGTAAAGCTTAAATCATACACCCATAAAGTCAAACGTAAGTTATATAGTTGTACCCAAATTATCAATTATTCAATCAAGCCAAAGTCAACACCCAAAAAGGGCACATGATATGGACAACAAAAAATACATGCTTGTTCAAATGTTACAAATTTGACAACATTGATAGAATTTTTTTTTAAAAAAAAAAAAGATTACAAGTCAACAACAATCGAGAATGCCGCTGATTGTGATACAGCAAGCAAGAGCTTAAAAAAATAGGTCAGGGCAAAGAAGAAAATGACAATTAGGTCAAATACATAGACCAAATCCCACCACCACCAAAATCAAATTTCAGTTCCCTCCTAAAAAAAATACACTAGACCAGAGAATAAGAATTTCCAACTTTCTAGACTGGGTTTCAAGGCTGCTCATATACAAAGAATGTATACTTGGGAATTGGAAGAAGATAGTGTTATCTAACGATGGTTTAGATTGCTTTCAATCCAGCAAGCTCCCGCAGCTTCTCGCATATTAAGAAGGTAATTGTAGTTTGTGGACCCAATCTTGCAAATGTTGCAAAGCCCCTGCAAGTGTTTAATGTCAAGACTATGATTCAATAGAAAAATAAAGGAATGATGACAATATTTTAAATGCATATGAGGGGGGGCAAAAGGACTGCAGCCTGCAGGCATGTGTAGAATGATAGAATCTCACCCTTTGTAAACTCCCCGAGGACCTTCTGTAAGCAAAACCTAAAATTGAATGTTAAAAATACATTAGTCAGGAAAAAGCAAACAAATTTAATACATTAATCAGTAAAAAGCAGACAAATTTAATGGGTGAAATTCGATCCGGTCCCTTCCGGACATATTCCAACCACTAACACACACGATATTTTTTTTTAACAGGGAAAATGCACTTTTAAGGTAAAATAATGACTATACCCTTAATGAACCAAACTCGTGCATACAAAAGCTTCAGTTCATGCATAGCGATGCACAAAAATAATTGCGATGCATGATTCTAAATTGTGTAACATAACGATGCATCACGATTCCAAATACGATGACACAACACTTAAATCACAAACACGCCTGTCTTCTTGTAATCGTTCTTGAACACACCTGCTCCACCTCGACAAAAATTGCATCTCTCCAAAGAAGTGGTAAACAGAGTCTTGTCTCTCCAAAGTTGCAGAAGATGAACAAATGGAGTACTATATTAAACAAACAAGACAAACATGTTCACCGCCATGTACAAAAATGAGGTCTTTGTGGAAATCCCTATAATACACCACATAGTCTTGTCTCTCCAACCAATCCTCACAAGTCTCCTATGGACCCCACATCACTACCAACGGCATCAGAAGAGGAGTAGAGGAGGAGTTACTAGGCGACGAAATATTAGGGGGAGGGATATATATATAATATATATATTTATATATACATACATATTAATATATATAGTGAGAGAGAGACAGAAAGGAAGAAAGGAAGGAGAGCAATTGAGAATGGTGGAATTTGTCAAAATGGGTTAGGTTTCGATTCAGTCTGGAGGGGGGGGGAGAGAGAGGTCGGTGACTTGGTGCGGTGAGGTACGTGGTGGTGGGCATTTTAGGAAGAAGTTAACAATAATCCCCTCTCTGCCTTTCTTCAAATTTCACCTAAAGACTCCAAGGGGACCCCTGCCCCCAACCACTAGGGCTACGCTACGGCTGTCCAGGAGCTGAGCGGAGCTTTGACTCTTGATTCAGCTGTTTTGTTAGTCAGGCTCGAGCCAAAGAACCTATATTCGAGTTCAACTCAATTACTTCACAAACGATCTATAAATGAACCAAGCTAGAGTTTAGCTCTAGCTCAAGACAAAATATACTAAACGCCATCAAACATGTCTTCTTTTTTTTCAATTTTACATAAATTGTACTACATGTGATTAGAGCTTATTCAATTTGAGGCAAGTTGGGTTTATTTATCATCGCGCCAAAAATAATGTTAGTCTGCGATAAATTGTACTCCCTCCATCCCAAATTTATTGTCCTACTTTTCTTTTTCATCCGTTCCAAAATAATTGTCTTATTTGAAACTTTCCTTTTTAGGATAACACATTTACCACTTTACTCTTATTTTTTCATCCTACTTTAATTATGGGCCACATACACATGGCTTTAAAGGAAACTACACATCAAACTAATATTAATAATCAAGTCAATTATTTTTTCTTAATCCGTGTGCGGGTCAAACAAGACAATAAATTTGGGACGGAGGGAGTACTATATTAGGCAAGTTGGGCCTGTTTATCCGCTATAGATTTTATCTGGCATCTGGATCCTGACTTAAACAGCACTACCAACTAGAATGACTAAAAAAAAAAAGAAATGTTTCTGGCATCCAGATCCTGATGCAAACAGCACTACCTACTAGAATGACTAAAAAAAAAATTTGTTGTTACCTGATATGCACAATGAAGTCCATTTTTGTAGGCTCCTACGCTAATGGATTGTCGTTGCAACATAAGTCGGGTTTTTATCATATCCATGGGTGCCGTTATGAGGGTGCTCACTGCACCTGCTACCGTACTTGAGCTTCATAGGTTGCAAACTTACGTCAGATATGATTGCTAGGAGATAACAGAAGGAAGAGTTAAAATTTTGGCGTATGGTTACTACAAACTTGTCAAGAACGTATAACTTATTACTCATAGAACATGCTCAGAGAAATATTTAATGTCAGCGGAGAAATAACATTTAATTCACTTCGTTGAATTAAACTATCAAAATTTATGATCATCAAATTCTTTTACTGAAAAATTCAAAGCATTCTTCGATTCATCAGCCTCCACTTATCAAAATATTCGAGATGCTAGTCTTTCTACTGGGCATTCAGAGGATAAATCTGCAAGTAAACTTTTCCCCACACAGTTTTCCGAAGGATGACTAATTAACAATAGCTTACTATTTTGACTTAAATAAGGAAATCTGGGGAAAATAATCTATTTTACAAGCTTAGCGGATATTCTGTAAGGGCCAAAAAAGGGATAAAGGGGTACTAAGTAGGCTGGGATGTTTGATGCCTATGTTTGGCACGACTGCCTCCTTAACAATTGATATGAGAGCCCATTATGTGATAAAATACTGGCTTAAAGAATTTTAGCTTTGAGGTGGTTTTCAGAAAAACTGATAAAGCTCAACCCAAAAAAATAGCATGACTATATTAGGGGCTGTTTGATAAGTATGTTGGCTGCAAAAACACTAATATGCTCTGCTAATCCTCCCAACAGAAGGTGTCGACCTTGAGAGCTCTTTGATTAAGAATGAAGAACAACATGGAAAAGGGTATGGAAACTTTTTTTTATTGAACCAATTATCTTCAATGTCTGCCCCAACTGTTTATTGTTTAGAGATAGATTTTAATAGAACCTCTGCTGTGCTTCTCTATTTCTTCTTTGCTTTTATAATAATTTTAGTTTTGGTTGTTCACATTTGTTTGGTTTTGCAGTACATTTGTATAGCAGATTTCTACCACCCCCCCAGCTGGCTAGTGATTGACAGGTGTTGATAACATGGATAAGGGTATGGAAAACTAAATTTTCAGTGAAGACTCTTGTTTTTGTTGATGTCTTTGTATCATGAATCTCCAAATAAGCGTATGTGAAAGCAATACTTGATATACCTGTTAATTAAACAGGTTTAACAAATGCAAACAAAACATATTTTGAACCGGTTTACGGTTCGGAGTAACCAAACTATATAAAAATTCCCTTCAAACTGGTTTGAGGTAGAATCTGTCTGATTGTGCCCAGACAACTGGAGATGATGATGGTTCTGAACGTGGACCAAATTCTGGAGGTACCTCGCATCACTTGGTTTTTCCTAGATTGATTCGCTTGTCCTCGGTTCATTTTGCTCCTATATCCGAGTTATATTCTGGGGATGGGAATGATGGTGTTTCTTGAGATCATTACTTCTTCCGTAATCCTAATAATCCGGAGTCTGTGGAAATGGTGGATCTTCTTGATACTTTGACCTGAGTTCATTTATCTCATGTTCCAGATTCTCAGCATCTTAGAGGGTTCAAGGTTGTATTATTTTTTATCCTTCTTGGCTCATTTAATTCGATCTCCTAATCCAGAGTTGTTCCCTCTCTTGCCTTTCATTTGGTAAGCTCGGTTTCTTTTAAAATCAGGGCTTTTACTTGGTCCTTAGTGCTTAACAAACTGAGTATGAATGATGAGTTTCAATTTGCAGAACTTACAAGAGGATCTCCAGATTGGTGTGTGATGTGCATATGTAGGTTATATCACAATTCTCTTATTAAGGAAAATTGATTTCACAGCCAGACTAGAAGGCTTGGAGGGGGCTGGGCTTCGATCATCAAACTTGGATGGGCTAGGGAGAAGGCCCAAAGCCAGGTCTGGCTGGGATTGGGCCATCACAAATCATGTTAACATCTGAGATCAGCCCATCCCAGCTCCACCACCTCTTCATTCCATATTTTTCCAGTAGCCAGTATTTATAGAATGTACCAAAAATCACGATCATGTGTTTCCCATGCTAAACTTCTGCATATAAATTTTAATGGTTGTGTTTGGCATGAAAACTTTGAGATTTTTGAGGGGTTTGGACTTTCTCTCTCATTGGTCCCACCATTTTTCTCCGTCTCTCTTACTTTTTTCTTCAATTATTATTGCAACATCCAAAAAGAAAAACCCAAAAACCCCAAACCAAACACAAATAATAGAGCTTACAAAAATGGAGAGCCAAAAGTCATGCTTACATGAGATGAAGATGAAATCCTTCTTCAAGAGGTGTCCAGCTTACTAAAACCTGCATCATCGCAATATTAAACGAAGTTGAAGTAGCGTAGCAATAGAAACTAGTAGAAAAAGAAAAATAAACAATAAAGATCCACTTATATTACATGAGAACAATGTAGTACTTGAACTCTTCAGAAACTATGGAAATGTTCTAAAGTGAAAAATTGCATGCATAGAACTTGACCTGCTTGAACTCATCATATGTTGCCAGCTGTGATGCAGTCAAAGCAGATGCCCTGACCATTGCAGGCCCAACCCCCTTCCAAAGAGATGTTATCCCCTCTTCTGCAGCCATTTTTCGCAGCTCACCAATAGCCCCTCCTTTTACATTTGGGTTCATCTGAAGGCGAACCTATGCAAAGACATAATTTTATCGACAAGTTAGTGAAAGAAGACGGACGCTCCCTCCATCTCCCCCCCCCCCCAAAAGGAAAGAAGAATAAAGAGTCCAGTCTGCAAGTCCAACTTTTTAAGAATGTACTTTTACTTTGATCTACTTCCTTTAAATGGCACTGATATTAAATTTTTTTGTATGATACATTAGAGCAATATCATGTTTTCAGAAAGAAAGAATTTTTCAAAAAGACAACGAATTTTTTTAACTTGAATTTAGAAATGTGACAAGTATAAACGGAAGGTAGGACTCTTTTTATGGTACTGAGGGATCATATATTCATGTACTCCCTCCGGACCTAAATATAAGCAAAAAATACCAAATTTTTTTGGACCTAAATATAAGCAAAAATCATCATATTAAACTCTATTCACAACTTTCAAGAAGTTTTGTACCAAAAATACCCCTTGTTAATTCTTTTGTTTTTCAAGATGGGTGCATATTCCCAATACACAAAGAGCCACTAATAAAATGAGCTATAATGAATTGATGACAATGAGTTAAAATTGCATTAATTATCATCAGTTTTGATGAGTGGGATTCTTAAGGGTATTTTAGTAAGTATACTTTTATTTTATATAAAATCAAGACAATTTAATTAACTTAACTTACTTTCTTAATCTGTGTGAATTCGGTTATTTTTGCTTATATATAGGTCCGGAGGGAGTATTATTTAAAGACAAGGTCTGAAGGGTTCAGAAAGCCTTTACATCAGAATACCTTTAGGAGTTCCACTGGATTGGTCAGTAAAGTGGCAAATGCACCAGTGAATGCTCCAGATGCAATCTTCAAGAAGATATTATTGGACTCAAAGGCCAATTCACATAAATATTTTGACGGTTCATACAAGCCTAAACGAAGACCTCCGTAAAGAACTGACCTCATCAACGCCGGCTTCAAACCCAGATACAATGATCCAGGCCCTTCTTTTTTAACAACTTGGACCAAAATTTGTCTCTGTCACACATCCACATCTTATAATTGAAAGTTGCTATAATAAAACAGATAACTATGACAGAAAACAATGCCTAAATTTCATCATACCATTCCAGTTAAGGGACCTCTCTGGCCAACAAGTTGCATTTGCAGCCTAACTTTGAGAACATCTGCATTCCAAAAACACTAACACCTTAATTTAACATGATGATTGTCTTTTCATTAGGGTTTTATATCTTTTTTGATTTTCTTCTTTGTGAACTTCTTCAGGTAATTTCCCACTGTCATATTGCAGGTAACTTTCATACAAGTATCATTTAAAAAAAGATTGAGAATATTTTTTGATGGGGAAGTATGATCCCTTGGTATGGGATTGGAACCAAGGACCTCAAGGTCTTTGGCTGAGATAAACGACAAAAAAGATTGTAAATATTGCTATATGCCATTTATCTCAGCCATATCATTCTTGATTTTTGACATTAAAAGTCGAAACTAAACGAGCTAGAGGCATAACGTAACCACTTGCTGCCAAGCCCCAACCTGCCTTTGGCACATAGGAAGCGAAAGGAGCAACAAACTTATTTTTTAATTCTAAAAGCACACATTTAAACTCGACAGACGGCAAGCAGAAAAATGTTGTGTATGTTGATATTGGACACATATGGATATACATGGTGCCACATATTTTTATTTATTTATTAATAAGTATGGTGCCACATGTTATACATTTAAAAAGCACTCTCAGTTGATATATGTCCCGTCCCCATCCCAATTTTTTTTTTTTTTTTTTGCTTTTTCATCGTTTGCTTACCTCTGTTAATTCCCTTGTAGGCAGGGTAGGAAATATGTTTTTGAAGAACTTATAATAAGCTCAAAAGAAAAATTAGAAAACCTTTTAAGTTCCATTTTCTTTTATTACAGCAGTGATTTTTCATAGCTGTAACAAATGAACATGAACCCATATCAATTACTCTTTCTGTACAGTGTACACGTCCCACCGAGTAGCCACTGGTACCCTTACCAGGACCATAACTGTAACTCTATAACGATATAAAAGCATATTAAGTAACTAGCAGATCATTTTCTTTAAAGATTTATAAAATGATATATAGAAGTAAAACAAGATACCTAAAGGATGAGTGATGGCAGTTGCAGCCGCAACAGAAGTTCCACTCGTGCCAAAGTGATAGGCCATATTGGACGGTGAAACCCAGAAATTCTGCCTCCTCGAGCCTCCTTATTGTTTCAATCACAATCCAAAACGCAAAAAATTACACTCAACTCAACAGAGGGAGAAACACGATCTACAACCTTTGAAATACCATCATTTAAAAAAAGGGAGAGAGAGGGAGCGATAGAGAAAGTGATGGTTCATGCAAAAGTTCATATTAAATCCAAAATCATAGAGCTCAATTGACAGGAAACAAATGCGTACTAAAATGGCATGAATGGAATGAACACGGTCGCGTAACCAATCGAACACGTAAGAAATTCAAACAATGAACTAATTTTGAATCGATTTTATCCCTCCAACAAATCAAATAAATTTATACATCGGACAATGTGAAGGCAAACTAGTTAAACATAGCCATCAAGACAATACACACGAATGACGATCTAATTCTGAATCAAATTTTAAGAATTCTTAAATAAATTGGAAATTAATTACTTAAGATGAGATTGAACCTGAATGCGAGGGTTTCCCGGAAGCGGAATCAACATCCATTCTGATATCGTCGGGCATTTGTCCATATAGCGTTAACTTTTTGGCTTTTCACAATGGAAAATGAGAAATAAAAATGGGGGTGTGGTGTGTGTTGGGGGGCGAGGGGATGGTGGCGGAGGAACCCCCAAAATTTGTGAAATTTGTGAGTTAACCCCCCTCGTAACCCACCTGATTTCAAAATATTCCAAATACCCCATTTGTTTACCTATTTTACCATTTTCTATTTTGAAACAAAAATTATCACACAACCCCCCCCCCTACCTTGAATACCGGAAACCCAACGCCCCTTCCCCTTACACAAACCGAACATTAAAGCGGAGATCTAATTCAATATTGGTATTTTGTTACAATGTAATTTGTATGTAAAGTGTTTAGGGTTGAGTTATGAATTATGATGTACATTTTGTTGATTGTACGTAGTTTTAAGACCAAACCATTTAAAAAGAAGATGTAGATTTTGTTGGAGTTTCAACCCTGGTCCTTGGAACAATAGCTAACTGTTCGATTAGGACTGATAGAACAGTTAGCAATTGTCTCATTGGTTCTAGCCGAACATCTTGTGTTTATTCTATTGGTTTTGGCCGAATAGTAGCATTGCCACTATTTTTTTTTCCCTTTTTGATTTAAAACACTTACCAGAAATTTGAATTAGTATCACTTGCCTACTGGATGATTGGTAGATTAGTAGACAGCGTGTTTGAATCATATTAACAAAAAACAACACATTAAAAAACCAATATCGATGACTTTTGTTTTTCAAAATTGTTTGACCAGCTCTATGGAACGTTAATCAAATTTTCGGTCACATTTGATGAAACATTGCTCAAAATGTTCAACCAGATCTAATGGAACACTGCTCAAATGTTTAGCCAAATCAGACCAAACATTAAAACAATGTTTCTTTGATGGTGTCGATCATTTCATGAAGACAAATTCATTTTTTAAAAAAGAAAACCAACGATGGTTTATACAATATTAAGCATACTTGATTTTTCCACACCAATGATGAAGGTTTTTGAAGGTTTTTACGAAGAATGCATATGATACTTGCACACCAATACATACAAATTAGTATGGAAGAATGTAATATATTTGTTAGGGGTGGAAGGTCTAGTCAGAGGATGTGTTATATGAAAATCAAGGGAGTCTACTTACAAACATGAAGGGTACTTTTGTCTTTTTGGTTGAGGGTGTTTTTGTCCATAAAGAAAAAAATTGAAAAAGGGGGGGTCTACTTATATACTTTGGGGGTCTGAATAGCCCAACGCGATAAAAATATAAGAAAGATAAACCAAATATATTTTTGTATTTGATTTCGTTGTTGGATTCTCATAATTTCTAATGTATTCGAGTAAGTTTTTTGTATTTGAATTTTCTTTTAAAAACATCATTTAAAATAAAAAAAATGGTTCACTAGCACCCATAACTTTTTATTTTATATAAATTAACCCCACAAGTTTCAATGTATACAATCTAACCCTCATAATCTTACTTCATAGACTAGATTCTTACGACATCCAACTCAGTGATCATCGTCATAAGTCAACTTGGTCACTGACATGCATCTATGTTGTACATGGACTAAATTCAGATTTTGATAGTATAGGGGCCACTAGTGCACTCAACTACAAAAAAGGTTTGGGGACTATTTGGTAATTTCCTTTAGATAATTAATTAAATATGAGCAATATAGTCTATTTAATAAAAAGTCACATACATCTATACCTCTAAAGAAATGTTTATTTAACAGAAAAAGTGGATGGAGATATAAATCAAACACTATAAGAAAAGTACAACAAGGGAAAAAAAAAACACATAACAATGTAAAGGAACGTGTTTGCAAAAAATGAAGTACAAGTATGTATGGTGCAATTTATTTTTGTTATTAGTTTGTTCATAAATTATTATCCTTTTTTTTTTTACATGTTTGAATTTTTTATTATCTTGTTTCTAAACTTTCACATTTAGAAAAACATATTTACTATTTTACCTTTTTTATTACTTTGATTATAGTCCACATAGATACGAGCTTTAAATAAAACTACATTTTACCACAATTTATTCTATAATTGAATAGTTTTTTTTTTGTGTGCTTAGTCAAACATGTCAATTATTTATAAACGAAGTGAGTATCATTTTCATCCCTAGTGATGTAAAATATTTTGTACAAGTGACTCTTGAATATGACACGTGTCAATCATAATCTTTGTCTTGATCTTTTTAAATTTTGGGTGGCCACATGTCATGTAAGGCCATTGTAAAAAAGAGTCTGATTTTTTTTTAAAAAATTTTTGTGTGAGTAATTGGATAACTTTTGACAAATGGGTAGCTTTTCGGACCATATTTGCCAAAAACTCGAACATGAAGGGCCATAAAGTAAATAAGAGGACGCTCCCTAATCCTAAAAGGGTGCCATTATTTAGCCTCTTTTCTTATGAGTTGATTCCTCAAAAAAATTTAAAACTTATTTTTCCTATTTTACTCTCCTTATAAGTTGACCCCCCACCGTCCCCTCTCCTTAATTGTTTGGCTAGAGCATGCCGAACAAAACTGTATTGTTTGGCTAGAGCATGTCGAATAACACTAAGTTTAATTTTTTTAAAAATATTTTCAAAATATTCAGATCTCTTTAGCCGAACATTACAATGTTATTTGGTATGCTTTATTCTAACAACATAGTATTATTTAGCCAATAGGTCGGAATATTTTAAAAAAATTTGTAGGTTAATTGAAAGATAAAATAAAGAGTTTACACTTATAAAAAAAATTTAGGTGGTCCACTTATGGGAACATGGGTTGAATAGCGCTACCCGTCCAGAAAACTTCAATTAATTCGCAAATCAGATTCTACGTAGTCCCCCCAACACCCAAACCTACAATCTCCGTCCACCGCCATAGGGTTTCCTCTCCGTTGCTCGGCGCTCTCCGATCGCAATTATCTTCTTTCCAGGTAATTTCACATCCAAACCAACAGCTTCAGTTTAATTATAAAAAATATATATTTACTGAGCGATATTTAACGTGAATGTTAGTTGCTGTGGATTTCTGCAGGTCATTATCTCTGTACGTAAACAACCATGCCTCGGTATGTCCCTTTTTGTAGAGCTCGATTTCTACTTAGCAGCTGTGAGGGTTTGTGTTGAACTTTCCCTCTTATTTTTTTTCTTCCTCTTCAGGTATTACTGCGATTACTGTGACACCTACTTGACTCATGATTCAGTAAGTCGCTGGACCCGATTGCTAATATTTTCGTTATTGCTCGAAACATGCTTCATATATGATACTCCAATCAAATAATCCCCTACTCAGAAGCAAGTGAAATATAAGACAAATGTAACTACGCTAGGATTAATTTTCAGGTTTGTGACTGCACTTTTTAAGAATCTTAGAGTAGAAGTATCTATTGACACAATGCATTGGTGGTGATTTCCAATGTCATATATTTCTATTCTTGGATTCTTAGTGCACTTGTTAGCAAAGTCGTGGAACATCTCAAAGAGGAAAGTGGATTTCTGTAAGTCAAATGGAGCGATATACTACGTTTTAACCTGTAGTATGCATCATTAAGGGATTATTAAAACAGTACTTGCTTAATTGAAGTAGGATTTGCCTATGTTTATGGCTTATCTTTCCATTGGACTGCACTGGACTCTTGAGTGGGTCATGTATATCTTTGGTTCTGATAAAATCTGATTGATCCCCCGCTCCTCCCACTCAAAAAAAGAAAAGAAAAAAAGATGTAGTTATAATGTGAGAACTTTAGTATTTGGGTCAAGAAATCAATTTAGAAGATAAAAATGCAGTGTTACATTGTGTTAGTTGTCTTGTAAAGAATTCTCCCTGACTTAGTGTTTCCATTAGGGATGTGATTCATCTTATCATCCTGGAAAATGTGGATATACAAAGGTTGCATCCAGTTACCTTTCACTATTTTTGCCTCTGAGTTTATCCAATAAGTGTCTTTTAAGTGCTGAGAGCATTACTACCCTGTGGTCCTGCCCATATTGTGCTCATCCTTGATATTGAATCCGCCCTTTTCTGGCTGTGCGAAATTGCCTTCGTACATTTATAAATGAATTACCTGTTGTGCATAGTTTAAAAAGGCGAGCGAGTGCCTTTTGCGCCCGAGGCGAGAGGCGAGGGGTTGTCGCCTGGAAAGAGTGAGGCCAGGCGACGAGTGCCTTTTGGCGCCTTTTTGCGCCTATGTCTGTGAATGAGGATGATGAAGATTATGGAGATGATGACGAGATAGATTATGTGGATTTTTAGCTTCTTGTTGTTGTTAGTTGTTAATTATTACATTTCATGACTTTAGTTCTCTTTTGCATGTCTTTATTTTCATTTGCTTTAATGACTATTTATTTTGTTGTTTGGAATTTAAGTTAAGTTCATCTAATGCTTTGAAATTTCAACTATGAATGATGAAATTTGTGTTATTATTATTATGTTACTAATTTAGTTTCATCGTCCATCACTCACGACATGCTTTATTGAGATTTGTTAAGTTATATATATATATATATCTATATTATAAAAGGACTTGGAAAACACGTGTGCAATTGATTAGATATAAAAAGTGGCTGAGATTTACCGTTTTACAGTGATCCAACGGCCCGTAGTTCCTTTTATCGCTCGCATGTGCGAACAACGGTTTCATTCGGTTACGGCTTTTTCCTACCACTGCGCATTCGGCATTCATCTCCACCATCTTCCACCTTTTCTTCCTCTGTTACCGCTTTCCATGGATTTTCAAAACCAAGAGAGCGTTTCAAGAGAAAGGCAACCCTCAGACTCTCAAAACCTTCCGCCGCCGGGCGATCTCCCAATTTCATGCGCCTCTCCCTCTTTTTCTCAGCCGGTATCTCTCTCTCGCAACCCTTCCATTAAGGGCCAACACACACACTCTCAAAGCCAAGCCCAGCCACTCCTCCATTTAACCTTCAGCCAACATCTCAACCTCAAAGCCAACATCCGCCGCCTGCTCTCCACCCCACTTCGCCGACGCTGCTCGATGAGGGCCAACAGACTCTCCCAACATACTCCAGTCAACCTTCCGCCGCCTGCTCTCTTCCTCTTTCGATCTCTCCGTATCTCTCTCTGCAATCCTCTCATCTTGGTTTCTTGAAGGATTGTTATCCATTTGGACATCCTTTGCTCTGGTTTATGTTTTAGTGAAATTGTAAAAATTGTATGGATTGTTATCCATTTGGACATCCTTTGCTCTGATTCTAAATTTCTAATAGAGTGTTAACTGTGTGAAATTGTAAAAATTGTATGGTTTAAGTTTTGATCTTATCTTCTGTTTCGGATCTCAATGGAACTTGCATTTTGCTTCCAGTTGCATTAAACATCCAGTTTCTAAATCATGGGCTGTTATGAATTCAATTTACACCAATTCCTCTTATCTTGGTTTTTTATTAAATTTACCAGTTTCTAAATCATGGGCTTCGTTCAAATGTTCAGTTATGAGTTGGTCACTTTAATTTGATTATCCTGTTTGCGGGAAGAAGTAATACCTCAGTTAATTTGTTGGGTGTGATTTAAAATCTCAAAAGAATACTGCTTTATATTGTGGGTAGTAAAGTATTTTTAAAAATTGGTTTACTTGCATTTTGCTTCCAGTTTCTTGGGTTTGCAATTGTGTTCAGTTATGAATTCAATTTACACCAATTCCTCTCTGTTACTTGCATTTTGCTTCCAGTCTCTTCTTTATGTTTGAACCAGTTTTGTGGAAATAGACACTCAATTTATAGAAAATGATTTCTTGAAAGCGGGCCAAGGTATATTTTTGTGGTAGAATTAAACAGACCTTTTATATGGTAGGTAACATTGATGAAGCTTCAGCAAAGGCTGTGAACTGTTTCTTGGTTGATACTACTATGGTGGCTGAGATTTGTATGAAAACTGTGCATAATGTTTAGTTACAGTAGATTAGAATTATGATCATTCTGGTCATGTTCATTCACACTTGATTTCTAAGGCATTGCAGTACACATTTGAAAAAGCAGTATCACTTGATGGATTCATTTGCCACGAATACTGTTTCTGATACTGAAGTTGTCCATTCTCTGTTAGCTTATATGAAGTTGTTCTTTGTTGTTATTATTTATGAGCATATGTTTTGTGTGTTCCCGAGACACTTTACTTATCTGAAAGAACCTAAGCATATGGTAGGATTGTCTATGTTAATAGTAAACCTACAATAGTGGCAGCAACAAAGACCTTAAAAAGGTCTCACTTAGGCCTGTCAATTTGGACCCATTACCCATTAACCCACCCAACCCAACCCATTAATTACCCAACCCAACCCAACCCAATAATAAAATTAATTTAAATGGGTTACCCATCTTAACCCAATAAATTTTGCGGGTTAAGTTGGGTTTAACCCGCTAACTTATTAAACCAACGCAAAATGAAACGGCATTCCTAGCGTCGTACTCAAACTCTCTCTCTTCACTCGGTCTATCTCTCCCCGATCTCCATCAACGCCGCCCAGCTCAGGTCATCTTCAATTCCCGCGCAAAGGCACACACATGGTAGCAGGCTTCATCGTTCTATGGCATCATCATCGTGTGTTATGGATCTCTGTTATCGCCCTTTTCCACTCGATCCACAATGTCCACTCCTTCTTCCTCCCTGGCGTCACTCTCGAAGACTTCGATAAGGTCCATCTCTCTTCATAAAAGTAGCCATTAGGGACTCTTTGAAAAAGATTACAGATGCATTTGAAAAAGGTTTTTTGAGAAAGAAAATGGTGGAAATTTTTCGAATTTTAGGTTTCGTATTATCTGATTTGTGCATTGTTAATCCTTCACCATTGATAGGATAGCGAATTAAAGAACTGATGTTTGTCTTGGTGGAGGAGAGAGAATGGGGATAGCGAATTAAAGAGCTGATTTTTGTCGTGAGATACATCCACAGGGAAGGAGAAAGAGGTGAGGGAATGTGAGGGGTAGGGACTGTGGGGGAGGGGTGGGGGGGTACTGTAGGTGTATTTTTTAGTATGTGTGTGTGAGAGAGTGATAAAATTATAGATAGAGAGAGAGAAGTATATATATATATATATATATAACAATCGGTGTGGAAACGTTCAAATGGGTTCATCTGTCTTAACCCGACTTATTTGACTCGTTTATTATTTTTGGGTTGTTCCGTGTCGCATCGCAACCCTGATGAGAAATGTCTTAAATATATATTTTTTATTTTTGACATGAAATTTTTCTGCATTTTGATTAAATTCTTATGGACGATGTTTCGTTATTTAATGTATTAGGGGTATATTTTATTTATCCATAAAAAAAATAAAAATTTTTACAAAATTAAAAAAAATTAAAAACGGGTTAAAGTGGGTCGACCCGTTTTAACCCGACCCATTTATGACCCAACCCATCTGACCCATTTAATATTTGGGTTGTGGCAGGTCATGACCCATTTCAACCCATTACCCACACCAACCCAACCCAACCCAACCCAATTGACACCCCTAGTCTCACTGAAGCAATGAAAAGCTGAGGCACTAAATTGGAATGTTAGCTGTTATTGATGGATAAATTTATCTCTCTTTAGTTGTGGTGTAATCTGATATTAGGGGGTGGAAATAGACACTCAATTTATAGAAAATGATTTCTTGAAAGTTGGCCAAGGTATTTATAAAAGTTTGTGGCAGAATTTTGTTCAGTGTAAGCAACTGCTAGGTTGAGAATGCACTAGGGATTTTGAATGGTCACGCCTAAGGTCCCTTCGGCCTCACATAAAAAATTAAATCATATTTGTATTCACTCAATAACTGATTCCATCAGAGGTTTTCTGAGGTTGCAGACATCTCCGGATTCTGTCACCTGAGCAAGAACCATGGGTGGCTTCTTTTTTATTCCAGAAGACTACCCCCAATCGAGACACTTCAAATTTGGTTTCCCGCCTTATGAAAACTGACCATCCTGTGAAAGAACTTAGTGTTTCTATCCCCTTCCTTCAGCCAATGCACTCTGGATTTTTCAAAAAAATTTCCTCACTAAGCAACAGCTCCTCTAACTCTCTCTTGACCACTGCCATCTGCTCCTCCCCTACTGACAAAACTCCCATTTCTGCCCTTCGCTCTAGCCTTTTTATGTGGGGAGGTTTTCTGAGGTAGCAGACATCTCCGGATTCTGTCACCTGACCAAGAACCATGGGTGGCTTCACTTGAGGGATATGGGTTTTCTTACATCGTTCTGCCTAAGCCCCTAATCAATCAGTTGTTAAAGAGAAACTGTATATTAGTTGTTAAAGAGAAACTGCTCTTCATGATCAAGTAATTATTGTGAAACAAACTAGAAAAGAATCTAGAAGGTCTCCATTCACAAAAAACTGAGAAATGCAGAAATTTTTTGTAGTTGATTATCCTGTTTTTCCATGATTATCCTGCTTCTATTTGCTTTTTCTTGGTGGAGTTGGTCACTTTAATTTAATTTGCATCTTTTGTGTTTTGCTGCTGAATTTTGAATTTAATCTCCATGACACTTTGAAATCACTACACACACACACATAAACTGAATTGCAAAGTATTGGCTATGAAGATTCGAAAAATCTGTGGGTTGTGCGGAATTTTTCTTGAATTCTGTGAAGGGTTATGGCAAGTTTTTTTCACATTATTGTGAATGTAATTGAGAAACATCTCTTCATCTACCTACCAGCTCAAGTCTTCCATAACTAGAAGAGAAAGGAAGGGAGATAGATGATCTCCTTAGGCATAGGCCCATCAAACTAGAAAAGAATCTAGAAGGTCTCCATTCACAAAAAACTCAGAAACAAACACAAACATAAATTTAAAAGTAAATTTTTTGAAGGACTCATCATACACATCAAACACAAAAAACTGAATTGCTTGCCTTGAGGCACAGTCCTGAATTGCAATCCGCCCCTAATCTGCACAAATTAGATCAGGTATGTGCATGAACATCTGATCACCCTTTGTATACCCTTATTTAGGAGTTTGCTTATATTTTTGCATGATGTTTTGCATTTCTTCATTTTCTGGTATGGATATTTCTGATTAAGTTAAATGTATTGATTTATTAAGAAACACATGCAGCCACAGTTTTTGGGTGAGAGGCACACATACTTTCTCCTCCCTAAATATGTTTCACATAGAAGAAATATGATAAAAGAAGCTGAGAATGATAATTTTATCCGACAAAATCCCCCATGGCACTCCCCGCGGCCAGAGCACTCAGGCACCTCACAGAACCGCCCCCACAAGCCATCATACTTGCAAACGCAGTCCTCCTTAAATTTTACTTTGGAAGCATACGCTTCGACGGGGTTCACGGTACACCATCCCTGCTTGCTACCACTTTGTGAAAATATTCAGGTCAGCTTTGGCCCAATCAAAAAGTCTTTGACCACCAGGTTATCAAAATCCCTGTTTGTTAATCAAAAAAACTGAACCAAACCAAGTATATGGTTTGGCTTGGCAATTAATACTACGACTACTATTTTGTAATGTAGTCATGTTAGAACAAGAAAAAAAAGTAAGATTAAAGCACATAGTTGGTCCATACACATGCAAGTATATGAATATGAATATGCAAGTATAGATCAGGATTTAATCGGTGAAATATACAGATTCTAATTCGTGGATAGTTGGATCCCGTGGATTAGGGAAACTTTTAGCGGGTTCATCCTCTAGAGGGATTTAAAAAATGTGCTGACTTAACTTAAGTTTTAGTCTAACAGTCAGAAAAGTCAGTAGCCACTTGAGATATGCTGTCATTTCAAATTTAATAGATTATGTTTTTAGGGATTGTAAATTCAGCTCAGTACAGAATGATATGTTTTCATCCATTGTCGGAATAGCTAATCTGTGTTTACCCATTTCCATTCATTAAAAAGCACTCATCTTTTTCTATGTATTGTGTAGCACACTTGCATTGAAGTTGACAAGAAGGGTAAAAAGTGTTATTTGAAGTGATTTTGGAATTGGAGCTGCCATTAATCTGATTTTGTGACCCTTTTGAAATAATTATCTCCTAAATCCTAATATTATCAAAGGGATTGATGAAGAAGTTTGTTAGTGGTATGGGAAGTATATGCACCTGATTTCCAAGCCTTGGATTGGAACTTGACGAACAATTGAAAGAACAAATTGTTCATCCAATTCCAAGTCCAAGGGTTAAGTTGAGTTGCTAAACATATAACAAATATATTACCTCATTCAAATAGTATTATCTGTTGCTTAAAAAATTTTATGGTAAGGTAATTCTCCCCCACTCATCATACACATCAAACACAAAAAACTTAATAAAATATAGCAGGGTACCGCCCCTGTTTCCCTAAAAAAAATAATACAAAAGTAACTTTAGATTTTTATTCCAGTATGTATAATCATATTGTTTTAATTGGTTACCGAGAGGTTTTTATTTTTAATTTTTAATTTTAGACTCTTTTAAAAACATGATTAAATCATATATCGATTTATTTAAATATTTACATCCTCCAATACTGACATTCTCCCCTACTCGCGCCGTGCCCATGGCACGGGCACAAAGACTAGTATATATATATATATATATATATATATTTTTTTTAAATTTATTTATTTATTTATCCTTAATATTTGTTCCGCGAGCGCCTTTTTGCACCTCGCCTCTCGCCTCAAATTTTGATCTCTCGCCCACCTTCCGCTTTTTTCAACTATGCTGTTCTGGTTGATTTGCGAAATGCATAACACCATGTAAACTTATTTGCTATTGGAAAATGATAGAAATCCAAATCTTTTTGTCCAACTTCCAATCATGGTGTTAAGCATGTGATGGTTTAAGGGGAGACATCATATGTTAAGTGATGTGATATCTACCCAATCACATGTTTGCCGCCTAGATTGGAAAGAGAAAGTAGGAAAAAAAAATTGTATCCCCATCACTACTTTTATGGAATGTTATATTTAACAATTGATAAAAACCAGCGTGGTATTGCAGCTTGGCTTTTTTTTTTCAAGGTTGAACTATGATTTTTTTTTTTTTGTTCTGCAATCCAAAGTTCTTGCTAGTTCAATGAAATAACAGTTTTAGATAGCAAAACCCTGGCGAATTGGCCTTCTTTTTCAATTAGAAAAAAAAGTATGAATTCAGTTGCTTAGATTCTTGGTTGGATTCAAGCCTCGTGGATCCTTTTTTCTCAAAAACTTGGGCTGCTTGATCCAATGACTCTTTAGGGAGGAGTCTACGCCAACTGTCTGGAGAACAGATTGGCCGCTCAGGAGCTCGAGGCACTACTTTCATGTAGCTCTGCAAGAGATGTGCTACCTGCTGTTTGTGAAGAAGTCTGGAGTGTCTTTTAAGGAGGAACATTAGTTTTCTCTGTGGTCTAGTCTGTCTGTTTCTGTAGTGCCCACAAAAAAGAATCCCTTGGTTCCTTTTCATGATACTTTTTCTGACATTCATTGCTGATTACCTTTTTTTTCCCCTCCCCAGCCTTCTGTTAGGAAGCAGCACAATGCTGGCTACAAACATAAGGTATGTTCTTTGCCTTTTGAAGTGTGACATATGACCCTCTTGGCCTCTTTTTTTTGTTTTGTTTTGTTTTTTTGGGAGGTTTCTTACTTGCTTTCCATGTATAGGCGAATGTCAGAATCTACTATCAGCAATATGAAGCACAACAAAACCAATATTTAATTGACCAAAAAGTTAAGGAGCATCTTGGTCAAGCTGCGGCATATCAGCAAGTCGGTGCTGCTTACAACCAGCTTAGGCCTCGTCTTCCTGTTTTACCTACTCCTATGATGCCGATGCCAGGAAACCCACAGATGGCACCATTAATGCCTGGAATGAGGCCTGCACCTTTGCCAAGACCAATGCCTGGAGGTAACTCCCAATTTAGGTTGCCATGATGTCACTCTGGAAAAATATTAATCTTTATGTGTATGGCCATAGTATGTAACTTGGAGGAGGCATGCAATGACAATAATGCTTCTGTTGTAGTCTTTCCTTGATATATATATATATATATTTTCTTTCATGAACACGGTATGTTCTTTTATTTATTTTCCATGGTTTGCATTGTGTTGATGTTCTTTCTGTTGGTTTTGCCAGGTTATGTCCCTGCTCCAGGTATGCCCCCAATGGCAATGCCACCAGGTGCTCCATCCATGCCTGGTCAGATGAGGCCTCTGACAATGAGTGCCCCACCGATGGCTCCAGGCAGCTCAGCAACCCCTACTTCTGGTGCCCCACCAATGTTTACACCAGCTATGTATCAGGCCAACCCACCACCAGCACCACCAACATCCGGAGGTTTTGATAGCTCAAATATGACTATTGCGCAAGCTCCGGATGCTAACCACTAGTCTTGTTGAAAATATTATTTTTGCATTGGCATCTTTCAGAATTGGGCTCATAGTTGGTTGGGATTTTTGGACATCTCTCCTAGAAAAAGAGATCACTGCCATAGGATTGGCCATAAGATTTGTGTGATTCACCTGTAAGAAATTAGGCCCTGGCTCTGATTTGGGGAAAACCTGGAACATCCCTACAAAATGGAATTGGAATGGACTAAATTTGTAATATGGTGTAATTTAAAGCTGTTAATGTAGTAGCACAACTTTAATTTCCGTTCCTCGCGGTCTGTCTTCTACTTGCAAATACCACTAATGCATGAAAGTTCATACGAAACAAACACAATGTACTGCATAAATTTACTGCATCGCCATAAACTAATTAGCATACAGGCTTGATACGGTACAAACAATTTGCAAACTACAAGCTGTCCAACAATTTCAAAACAGCAACCTGCTGTCCACAGCCTCTCAAGATCAGTACCAAAACCCTCTCCTAATTCGAGCTTAAATTACCTGACTAAACCCCAAACCCACAGACTCAATATGTGACCAATCTGACTACAACCTATGAACTGAGAATCGGATTTGTCCAGCTAGGGGATGTCCGAAATCACAACGAAAGAAACAGTCCACAACTTACGGATTTTTAAAACAAATAAAGGATAGAATTAGACTCACTGGTTAGATTTCACTCGTCTAACGTAAAGAGATCCGTTTGATTAATTCCTTTAGGTTTCACTCGCCTAGAAGAAGAAATCCAAAAACATAACCGTGTTCTTTGAAAACACTATTTTTCTGAACCAAACAAAATCTGCCATTCAATGAAAGAAAAAAAAAAGGCTTACAAATATAAATCCTAGCTAAACTAAAAGACATAAAGAAATTCTAATCTAATTCAATGACAAAAAATAATTCTTATCCTAACAAGAGACTAATTCCTACTGGACAAAATTTCAAAGAAATCCTATTCGATAGGCAGATTTATTAAACTAAATCCGACCTCTTGTCCAACTAGGCTGCCACCCTTGTCCTCCCCATGCACTTCGTGCCATGTACTCCTTCCAGCCCCTTTGTAGGCAATTGATTTCCTCGAGTCCAATCTGACTACTATTCCAATCCCTTGTGTTTCCTGCCCCACGTCCTTGTTCTCCTTCACAAACCAATCCCAACTTAAGTACTCTTGAGGCCCAGGTCCTCTACCTTCCTGGGTTACATCTAGGCCGGCATGCATCCCAACCCATTCCATCGAGTCCCTACTCCCTTTGGCTTCGTTGACCGTTCTCACCGTATCAAGGATTCTCAAATAGTTTTACTTGTATGAAATTAATTAATCAAAACTAAAACTTTTGGGTGCTTTTTGGTAGTAAGGATTAAGGTCAGATAAGATTAATAAGTCAAATTACCTGATGTTTGGTTCGCAATAGGTGGTCGGGATTAATTGCACGAGTTATCTAAATAAAGTCATTATCCTTTCATCATTAATACCAAGAGGGAGGGTGGTATTATTAGCTCCCTCACTAAAAAATAAATAAATTAGGATTAATATTTATAATCTCTAAACTACCATATACAAATAAGGATTAATAACGAGAACACTAATAATACTGAGATTAATAATACTTCTTATTCTTGTCTGACTATCAAACATGCCCTTGATGTTAAACATTGTTTGGTGCAACATTTTCTAAACACAATTTTTTTAAATTGTAAACATGCCTTAAGAAATTATTTCAAAACATTATTTTTATAAACATAATAGTTATAAACACAACACATTTTTAAAACGCTCCAAATTATAACGTTTTAAAACACTGCACATTTTTAAAACACTACATTTTAAAACACTTTAAAAAAGAAAACACAATATCTTTGACTAACGATTTGATCAAAACACTCCGCCAAACAAGCAATTCATCAAAACCAATACGTTTGATTTAGCAAACTCGACAGTCATGTTGACTTAAAATTTGTCAAAGTTGGTGCGAGAATCTGTTTTTAAATGAAAGAATCTGCATATCTATGGATGAGGTTCTCTCACCCTGAAAATTTGGCATTGAAAATTCGCTATCAAAACCTAGGCAGTGAGATGTACATAGTCTATACTAGTTTTTCTTCCTACACCAAAATGATCTCTTTGCCCTTCAAACAACAGCAAACACTCCAGCAGGCGGCAGCCACCAAGATGACAATGCAAAAGATGGGCCTTACGTACGGTGCTGCAGGAAGATGCTAATTTCCATCTGCCACCAAAACGACAATGAAAGGGATGGACCTTATTTGCAGGCAGCTGCACGAAGGTGCTGATTTCTACTTCTACCTTTCTTCCCATGTATGGTAGGACTGTTTCTGTAGACATGATCTTTGAAGAGCCGATGTCTAAAATTGGAAAGAAAACAAAAAACTTGGCAAGTTTATATTAAGTTACCAATGATGCCAAAAAGATTTTAAAAAAATACGAGCAAATATTAAACATAGCGCCAGAAGAACCAACGTCTATACTCTTGAGCAAAAATTATGTTACCTCTGGTATTCTAGTTTCTGAATAACTATCCCATTTAGTAGGAGCTCGGGACTGTAAAGTGCAGCTCCTGCAAAAAAGAATAGGTACGTATGATCGTCACTTAACTCAAGTAAACATAGCTCTTGAAGGAAAATAAAAAATGGATCTGTACCTCCCTTTAAGAATGGAATACAGGCTGCATAATCTTGTTCACAAGAAATCACTATTAGTGCGTCAGAAATTACTTTATCCTTCCTTGCAGTTTTCCGTGTTGCTTCAACTACCTGAGGTTGATTTAATCAGAACATTGGCATGTCACGAGGGGAATGTTACTATTTAGAACCTTGTCATATTTCAGAAACATATAAACTAAATTAAAGTATAATGAAATTATTGAAAGGATAAAGGGGTAAAGCTTCATTCAGATTGCTTATTCAGAATTCATATTCCCTTACGGCAATCATAAAGATGCAATCTTTTGTTCTCTCCCACATTATTATAGGTTAAGCAATGTATCTTATTACTAAATGATACCTATGGTTGAGTTTGGTACATCCGAATCGGGATGGAATGAGATGGACGATTTCTTGACCAGCCGATTCCTGCATCTGGTTGGATAAATTGGATGGAATGACAATTCTCTAAGGTCGTGGAAAGGTGATTCCTTCAAAGGGAATAGAGAACAGTGTTTCTGTGATTCCATCGAATGTTTTTTGTCAACAAATGCCCTCACCTATTTTCCATTATTCAGACACAACCCCTTCATATACTAAACCCAAACCCATTTACTACTCTCCTCATTTCTTAAAAACCCTCCTCATTTGTATTCAAATGCATTTTTCATTCCCAATCCTAATCCCATCGGAACGTCATTCTGATGACCTTTCCATACTAGCAAACCAAAGGCAGCCAAAGAGTAGTAAGTTACTTCAATCACTAGCATTAGAGACATTGAAAGACTTATTACCTGGCCATGAACTACCTTGACCAAGCTTTCAATCATTTCTTTACTAGGTTTTACATTTGGAGTAACAATGACTCTTTGATCCTGGAACGGAAAACAGATTGTGAAGTTGGGGAAAACACTAAATATTAAGCATGCTTATAACAAGTTAATGCCAAATCATATTCGAGCAACATAGAGACCTGGTTTATAATCAGCACACAAGCATGCATGAATACCTTTAGAAGCGGATGTTCTTTTGCACGAGCCAAGGAAGCATGCATGCTAAAGCCAAGTTCCTTTTCCTTTTTGGCATCCCTCAGGATATAATTTTTCTCATCAACAAAACACTTTGCTTGTAAGCAGTTCTCAAGCCATAAATGTGTCACTACCGGTCTACCAAGTGCCATTGTTTCCAACATGTTCCTTGTCCGCACAAATCTATCAGTTACAAAGTGTGTAGCGTCTGAACAATCTGATGCCACAGAAATTCCTAGTCGGAACAAAATCTGCCAGGGAATCAGATCAGCTAAAATGTGATTTATAATCCTCCACATTCTGCTTAAAGAGTCCACTTCTATAAGTCAAAACTTTTTAAGGATTGAAACAAATCTCCTTAATACCCTTATTTTAATTAAAATAGTCTTGTTAATTTAAGTTTACTGTAAAAACATAACTCCTTAAGTGGAGGGTCCCAAAAGGGGAAGCAGTACTCTTTGAAAACAGAGGGAGTAAATGATATGCCATTGACTACAGCGCAGAGAATAGGCTAAGAAACTTCAAATTAAATATAAAACCTTTTTCTGCTTCTTAATTATATGATCATCCAAGCTTTGGCTAAACAAGACGTGGATGTTTGACTTATTCCTTCGTCTTCTCAAATCCTTTGATGCAAACTCTGGCAGTGACTCGGCATATCCTAATCTAGTAAGCTCTTTTAGAAGAGACAATCTCGAAGAATTTCTCTTGCATTGCTGCTTGTAGTTTTTATCACCCTTAGGCATGGTTGTTGATGCCTTAACATTTGAATTTAATAGATCATGTTGTATGTTCTCTTTATCACCTGCAGACAAGGTAGGGTCCACCTTATCTAGTTTGCTTGATTTCCAAGAGGCCTTGGCTTTAGCTGAATTTACATAAGTCATCGGCATTGTTATGGCTGCAGACTCAAAGCTTGGTTCACTAGATCTCCCCATTGATGATTCCACACATTTCTCTTCTGAAGAATGTCGATATTTAGGTGCAGACCTTGCTTTCCGCTTCACGATTGGGTTGAAACAAGGGGTTCTGAATTCTCTTTCTGACTTTGTATGACTTCCTCCATAATTCCCATTGCGATTTTCATCATCAATTAGGGTTGGTGAAGTACACAACTTGCTTGGTAGTTCTGACATATGCGGCACATTTTGACAAGCTCTTTGTCGCTGGGGATAGATCCATGAATTTAACTTTAAATTGCTCATGTTGGTAGCTATATCTGGACAGCTTTGCTCTTTATCATTGACTACGCAGTTTGTAGTTTCCACAGATGAATCAAAACATAACTTGGAACGTTTTTTTCTCTCTTCCAACGCATCCAACCCACTCCTCTTTCCTCCAAAATTGCATTTTGCATCTTTAGTCATGTTTGAAGATTCTACTGATGACCAATGCCTAGTCTGGCGAGCAAAAGGTGTAAAACTCCTACATTTCTCTTCAATTTTCCCAAGTGAGTCACAATTAAGTACTTTTGATGAACGAAGATTTTTAACACATTTGATATTTTCTTTCTCTGGAAGTTCTTTTTTCAGAGAAATCACCTTCTCAGATGCCTTCCTTTTAGGGTTTACATCCCTTCTGCACTTGTCAGTCAACGACTTCCCCAATTGTACATTCTTTGCTACTTCTAAACTAGGATCCAACTCCACTTCATTCTTAGAGTGTTTCTGAACTAAAGTTGACTTATTTCTGCATAATTTGTTAGCACTCCCTTTGTTCCCTTCAATTGTCTGACGGTAAATCCTGAACCAGAAGAACCAATGTTAGAAAAACAACTACCCATCGCTGTTTTTTTCATCGTTGCATGCTTTGAAGTATCCTCAAGCACGTTCTCCAAACCTTGATTGGCATAAGCAACGTGACTTGGAGGTGGGGCATATAGTAAGGATTCTATAGCTTCAGCAGCCATTTGAGTGTCAAAACCGACATCCGTGTCGAGTACATCCCTCTCAGTGCAATTGGTTTCCTGCTGCTGTCTTGATGTTTCTGCATCAAACTGTTTATCCAAGTCCATACAAACATATGTCCTGCTTGCTGTTTCAGCAGCTTTTCGCACCTCACTAATGTGATTAGACTTGTGCACTATTAACCTCAAATCCACAAGATTTGAGTCAATATCTTTGCACTTTTCACCTAATTCTCTCTCTTCTTGGAACTTCAGATTTTTAGCAAGCTGAGGCGTGAAACAGATCTCGGTCTATGGGATTTCCAGCTTAAGATCGGTTCAGGTTGATTGTCATCCCAATCAAAGGTTCGAGAATCCCCAGCTTTAGTTCTAATAGTGGCTCCCCGTGCCAAATTTCGAGATCCCTTTGCACTTAAAATAGGAGGTGTAATTATCTTGTTAGGATTGACAATTTCAACTTCCTGAGGCAAGTTCACATCATTAACTGACAGATAGTGATCCACAAAGTCCAGCGCTGCTTGCGATGACTCCTCAGATTCCTGAGATTCAATGTAGCTTAGTCTTGTAAGCTCAGGATCACAGCCATTGTGGCTCAGATCAACAACATTTCCATTTGTATCAACGCTTATTTGATCTTGTATTCTGGAGATTCCATTGTTCATTACAGGCGCTTCCTCATAGTGAGGGTCAACATGATTTGAACTATCCCCGCAGCTGTTTCCCATGTCAGTCAAACTGCTTTTGGCCGAACAACATGCCTCTACTGACTTTGACACAGCAACTGTACTACCTCGTCTCCATATATATCCTGACAGTAATAACAGATTTTGAGTTATACCTTCCCATTTAGACAAAATTTTAATGTTTATCAAGATAAACACAAACATGTACAATGTCCATAACATGTCCAACATAAGGTCTATATGAGGTTATCTTTCCACTGGGTAAAGGCCATTGGCTTAAGTGTCAAAAATGGTTTATTACAAGTGACTTTGAGACCTCACTATAGTTAAAATTCAAAAAATGTGTTTGAACATCAGATATATTCATGTCCCGTGCCTCAACCAACTTCTAAACTCTTGAGCTATCAATCAACGGATAATGACAGGTAGATTTTGCCTTCAGATAGAGCTTATAGTGCAATGCTTTGCATTTGAACTTCAAGTCTCGAATAAGTAAAATAAGATGTACTATTGTTGTCTAGAATATGATTCATGCAATTTGACTCAACCAAGTTTCACAAAGAAAGAGCTACTTCAACATGCATCTAAGCATTTCAAGCAATGAAAGCAGCAGTAAAAAAGTTCACGGATTTATTTCATAACATGAAATTGTTATGAGAATCAGCTTCCAGTTAGTCAATAGTCAATACTGACCTGAATTGCAGTGATTAGTAGCAGGAGCAGGCTGCTTCTTGTCCTGGTCTGGGGTCTCATCTGATTCATGTCCAATAATTCTCTCGGATCCATCAGAAGATAGTCCTTTCATAAATTTGAACACTTTGCTCCTTTGTATTTCTTCATCATCACTGTCCAGCACAACTTCTTTCTCACTATCATCTACTATTTGGGATCTCAGGTTGTCAACAAAATCTGGAATATCCAACACCTCAGTGTCTACATCCAAGTTCACCACTTGGGTTTCTACGTAGGGGCTTTTGAGCACAGCTGTTTCTTCGAAAAGCTCAGTGTTTGGATGCTCATCCTCGACCATTTTAGAGTGAGATGTAGCATATATAGTTACTGAAAACTAAGACTGCAGTTTAAGAAGAATTCAGATTATGCTCTCAACAAACTCAAACTCGTGCTATCTGGACAACAAAGAAAATTGAATCAAGCAGTTAGCTCGGTAATATAGAAAAAAATGGTCAATGAAAAAGGAAAGAGCCCAGTATGCTTATTTGGCATCTCAACCTGGACCCCATTTCTACAAGGCACTTGTAAATCTTCCCTCTTCTATGACTGATCATTTCAATTAATACAATTATCAAATAGTATGGCTCATATGAGTTATGTGAGTTATGTTATTTCCTTTCTTCCTTTTAAGAACAAAATGGTAACCGTTGTCGCATTACTTCCTGTTAAGTAACCAACTCATCTGGTTTTAGATAGGAGACCAACAATAAATATCAAACTCAACACTCCCCCTCATGCGTGACCCGTCCACATTTGGAGATACAAGCAAATATGCCTCACCAGGGCATCACATACCAAATAGAGTGATAACACGCCCTCACAATATTTTCGGGTAACAAATGCAAGAGGTATGACTCGAACCTAAGACCTTGCCAAACATGAACTGTGATACCATGTTAAGTTACCAACTCATTTAAAAGCTTAAGCTTTTAGATAGGGGCCCAACAATGTATATCAAGCTCAACACTTCCCATTATGTCCTTGTATCAATCAGAAGATTATCCTTGTTAACAGTTACAACAATTGTTAGGAACATTCTAAGAGGAAAGAAATAAAATGCTTAACAAAAGCTCCACTTCAGCCAGACATTCTCATAGTATATTCTACCAATTCTTCTGAAGCAACCAAACGAAACTTCAACATTTGACAAATATTATACATCAATTCTTCAAGTCTAGTATTCAGTGTCATAAGTCTTTGCCTTCAAATGCTAGACAACTAAGAACAATTCATACACCATATACAGACAAAAAGTATGCCTATGAATCATTGCATATATAACACATGAATAAAAAATATCGTGTTTCAAGCAGCCAAACAGGTCCGCCCCGACTAGGTCAAGCTAAGTGAAGAAGCTTTGTTAAATGGGTTCATTTCGTTAAATGATTAATTCAGAAAATGTAGGATATACTTAAATATTCACACACAGACTAGTGGTGTTTTAAGCGGCATAAAACTTTACTTTCAAATGCTACTAGGCAATTGGCGTCTAGTCGTGTCGTCTACTATGTTCCATTTCCACCATAATTAGTCTATGAATCATTGCTTACATAACCAAAGGACAAACAATACTGAATTTGAAGGAAAATCAAACATGGTCCAATTAAATCAAGCCAAGCCATGTCAACAAACTTCGGGATTGGTTCATCAATCAAACGATTAAAGTGGAAAACACATAATATACCTGAATATTCAAACACACACACACACACCAAAACACAATCACAAACACACACAAATTGGCTCAACAAAAAACAAACGATTATGAAATGGGTAGAGATAAAGGGCAAAACCGGGGAACAGAAGCAAGATAACCAAGTGATGATGAAGAGTGAGGCATAGATAAAATCTGGAAGGCCTGAATTTGTCGATGGTTATCTCTAAAAATTTCAATCATTTTTTGCTAGTTATATGCCCTCCTCCGACGTAATCATGACCAATAAAAACCCTTTTGACTTCAAAATATACATCAGACGGCGCAAACAAAATAAAACAATTATATATAAAAAGATCAGATACAGCTAATGTGTGACAGATTGAATGGCAAAATCAGTGGAAGTTTTGAGAAGGTGATCAACTTACAGAGAGACGGGTGGAGCGAAAAGGACTAATTAAAATAGTTGGGGGCAAATGCGAGGAGAGGCGACATATGAACTGGCGTAGGGTTTTGAAGATTGGGATTATGGGTTTTTAGATGAATAATATGAAGGTGATGATTGATGGTGGAAAAATGGAAATGGTACAATAACCAGTACTGTACTTATGCTCCTTTTTGGAGGGAAAATTGTGTTTTTTTCGTTGAGACCTTTTAAATAAAATAAATAATGCTTATTCTATTCTATGTTTGTGCATGTGCTCTAGTGGGCAGTGGCAAAATTCTTGAGAAATGTACAAGGTCCCGAGTTCAATTCTTGAAATTCTCCCATTTTAATTCAAATACATGAATGGTCACATTCCAAAAATATTAAACGTTGGGCCCACTTAATAGCCAAATTATCAAATTGCCCTTCTGAAAAAAAAAAAAAAAAACCATTTATTTTTTTACCTTCATATTTTTTCATGATTTCAACAATAGAATTTCTCACTATCAAATTTTACTCTCCAATAATCTTGGTGACAATGCCGATTTCAACAATAATACTCATAATGTTTAAAATAAAACGAATCTTGACAACCTCATATAAATTCTTATTTTACGATATGTTCAACAATTTTATTATTATTTTTTTTTGTGACTGTATAGCATAGATATCAATGTTCTAAAACTCCCGATCTAGCTCCGCCTAGGTGCTAGGTTCCTCTTTACCGTCGCGACTTTCTTAGTCGCCACCTAATCGACCAAGTCAACGCTTACATCAAACATCGCCGACCTTAATTTATTTTTGTAGCTTTGATTTTGTGGCATGCGGTGACCAGAGAAGGAAGGGAGAGTGGTAATGTTGGGGCAGAGAGGGGGTAGAAAGAAAAGGGGTTTGATTTTGTGGATATTCGGTGAGATAAGAGGGATGATAGATTAAATGGTTAGATCTAGGAGGAAAGTGATTGGAGGATGAAAAAATGAGGAGAGTCAGTCTGCCAGAGAGAGAGAGAGAGATAAGAAAAAAAGGTTGCCGGTTTGCCAGATAGATAGATGAAAGAAGAAGAAAAAAAGATGAAGAATAAGGAATTGTCTCGAGACTCTAAATTTAGAATGAGAAGTGATTAGGAAGAATATGTTAGATTGTTAGGGTGGAGTAATAATTTTTGCTAATATGCCAAACAATCGACTTTTAGAACCTTGCTTAGATATAGAGTTGATTTTCGCTTTATAATCAATTTGTTTATTTATTTTCATTAAAAAAAGGAAGTCAAGACACAAGTAGGTTTTTTCACTATTCAAATCAAATCAAAACAGTAAAATGGGGCATTCCGAGAATCGAACTCTAGATAGATGAAAGATCAAGAAAAAAAGATGAAGAATAAGGGAGTTGTCTCGAGACTCTAAATTTAGAATGAGAAGTGACTAGGAAGAATATGTTAGACTGTGGGTTGTAGGGGCAGTAGGTAGGTGGAGTAATAATTTTTTGCTAATATGCCGCCAAACAATCGACTTTTAGAACCTTGCTTAGATATAGAGTTGATTTTCTGCTTTATAATCAATTTGTTTATTTATTTTCATTAAAAAAAAGGAAGTCAAGACACAAGTAGGTTTTTTCACTATTCAAATCAAATCAAAACAGTAAAATGGGGCATTCCGAGAATCGAACTCTAGATAGATGAAAGAAGAAGAAAAAAAGATGAAGAATAAGGGAGTTGTCTCGAGACTCTAAATTTAGAATGAGAAGTGGTAGGAAGAATATGTTAGGGTGGGTTGTAGAAGTGGAGAATAATTTTTTGCTAATATGCCGCCAAACAATCGACTTTTAGAACCTTGCTTAGATATAGAGTTGATTTTCTGCTTTATAATCAATTTGTTTATTTATTTTCATTGTAAAAAAGGAAGTCAAGACACAACTATTCAGATCAAATCAAAACAGTAAAATGGGGCATTCCGAGAATCGAACTCGGGACCTCTCGCACCCAAAGCGAGAATCATACCACTAGACCAAATGCCCTATAATGATTGTCTGATATAAATTTAAAATATATACTATGTAAATATTTTTGGGGATAATTGATAATATTGGGTTTTAACTTTAATTAACAAAAGCAATTATAGGTTACTGGTTGGGTTGTAATATGATCCATATAATTTTAATTCAATATATGACTTAAGTTGAATTGAGAAGTTAAACAAATTTGGCTCGTCAATTCATATTGGATCAAAACAACTAATGCCATTGATTGAACCGTAAACCAAAGCGATTATCGTTTCAATTTTTTAAATATGTCATTTGTACAATTAAATCACTTAGAAACAGATTGAATTACAAAGAATTGATATTTTTTTTCATTAGATGGATTATGAAACGGACCTATTAGATAAATGATTGCTGTTGACGTTTATTGATATTTTCCTTATTTAGCAAACATTGCATATCATTTTTCAATAAATTTTTTTGCCTTGAAATTCACTATATGCTTACATTTTACTTGCATAAAAGCACTTTGGCTGCTAAAACGCAATAGTTAATATAAAATTATAGGAGTAGTATTTAGTTGTAATATATTTCATGAAAATTAATGGAACACTTTTAAAGTCCTGCGTATATATTTTTAGGGTAATGCTAGGGTCACTCTAATAGCACTTAATTTTGGGTACGAAATGATGTGGCATCTTATGTGTCGTATTATTAACATAACTTTTTAATTTATAGTGGAGCTCATAAAATACCAAATAAGATGACATATTAAAAACCACATCATTTGATGCACAAATTTAAATGCTCATTAAGTGACTCTAGCATTACTCATATTTTTAACAATAGATACGCACTTGATTTTAGGTTAAAGGGTCTTGAAGATCTGCATTTTCTTTCAGTTGTTATTCAAAATTCATGGTCGGTACAACTTTGTCTGAGCCGGTTACATCCTTAATTATGGTTATTAAATTTTTATGGTATGTTATTAATTAGTAGTCCTACATTTTAATTATAACATTGTTAGAGCTATTGCTCTGGTAACAACTTATGCCTTAATAATGTACATATATTTTGCTTTCGAGACAAAATTATCATCATCATGGTAACATTAGTGATAACTCTAGCATTTCCTTTTAATTATGACATCAAAATCCAACCTTTTTATTAAATACTATCAAGTTTTTCACAATCTTAATTTTACTAAACTACTTCTTCAATGGTTTTTGGTTCTTTGTGTAAGGACTCCTAGCTATGTATCTCATATTGTTCATTTCAATCATCTGTACAATAAATATTTGGTTCTAATAAGGGCTATAAAAATAATCAAAGTCTGTAGAGACACTAAATTCATATTGTTGCAATCAAACCAAAATATAATTAATAAAAATCATGAGGCTACATCTTTTGTAAGTCAATTGGTTTTGAGATTGGACAAGTAAGTGCAGCTTAGTGGTAAAACGCTTTACTCATACCTAATATGTTGTAGGTTCGAGTCATCAAGGGAGTAAGTGGGGAACCACTACTGATCCTCTATTTAAAAGAAGAGAAAATTGATTTTGAGATTGACTCTCAAGGTTTAAAAAAGCTAGTAGTTTCTCATGGTATTACTTTTGAATTAACTTGGTTGTTAATCTTCTGCATGTATAATCAACAAGGACAAAAAAGGTACACTTTCAACATCTTGGTATTAGAAAGAGCAACTTGTCAAGGATGGCTTCTTTTATTCAAAGTTGGATGGCTTTTCTTGTTCCATTGACCCCAAAATGAAAAACGATGTTACCAGATAATGCAATCAAATGCAAAGGAAAAACTGTCCATTGTCGTCGGTGGCAGGAATAATGTTAACCGGTGGTTAAAATTTTAATTATTATGTAAAAAAAATAGAACATATAATTGTCATTTATGATTTTCATATGTTGAAAACGCGCAATTACATCATAATCACTAACATATACTCCATTCGTTTTAGGTAAAGAGTCCACTATTCAATTTTGTGTCATTTTTTTAAAAAGTTTGACTTTCAAACGAGGACTTTTTGTCCGGAATAGAGGGAGTATTAACAAGTCTTTTTCGATATAACATACAAGCGAATCATTTTAAAATTGATCAAACATTCGAACGAATTTTGCTTTTAAATTACCCAAATTCTCTAATCAATATAAGCACAACCAAAGTTCCAAAGACACAAAAACTTTGTTTTCCTATACAAAATTATCAATCAATTAATCTAATCAATAATTTTACATTTTAACCTAAAACTTGTCTATTTAATTTATTTATTATTGAGTTGGGAGGGGTCAAATATAAACATTATGAGGGGTCCAATTGTCAAAATATAAAAAATTTATTCAATATTTTTTTTAGAGCTGTGTCTAGGGGTGGCAATTCGTGTTATCGTGTCGTGTTCGTGACTCATTATCGTGTTTTAATATTATCTATCTTATTTGATCATAAATAAAACAATAAATATTAATTTGAATATATTAACAATTTCAAGGTCTTTTTTCGTCAGAATTGGGCTTATCGTGTCATTTGTCTCTGTAATCGTGTTTTATAATCGTGTCTTATTGGTTCGTGCTAACGTGCCGTGCCAGGCATTGTCACCCTAGCTGTGTCCATATACACCAGTAAAGTAATCATCCATCCGCCTCTGATTATCATTTTTAAGAATCTCGGTTATTTGAGTTATCAAGTTACAACAATAAAAATGCCCCTCAAGTTTATAAAATTAAACTTTACACTCTTACGCCTTACATTATTTAACTTATTAACATTGTAATTAACAAGTAATTAACATATCTACTACCAGATTTAACACAAGATTTATGTCATATTCTGACAAACTAGGAATTTTAAATTTACAAAAAAAAATTGATTTGTAAATTATTGGTTCACGTGTTCATCATCCATTGGTCAATTACATGCATGAGAAAATTGATTCCAATCCAAAGGGCATTTTGGGCGTATCAAGAGCGTGCGTGTCACACAAACTGATCCAATTCCTTTTTCAACGTCTTCCACTTGAAGCCTCTCTCTCTCTCTCACACACACACACTGAGTCACTGACACTGACAGAGAGAGACAGAGAGAGAGAGAGAGAGAGAGGGAGCACTTGTTTCTCAGTTTTGCAGAGATTAAGATGATGAAGATTAGATCCAGGTAAGCTTTCAAGTTTCATTCTCTTTCATTTCTCAGATTTATACTCTCTCCAACTGCTTCCTAAACCTGTTGTTGATCAATAACAAAAATGAAACCATAATTAAGGTTGTTGCTCTTCTACATAGTTAATGCAGACAGAGACAGAGACAGAGACAGTGATCTAAATCTTGATTTCTTCTTTTTCTTTTTGTAAATCGTAAAATTACATTTGTCTCCAGCTGCTTATCTTTGATATCATGACTTTCAACCCTTATTTGGTTACTCATTCATTTTGTTTGTCGCGTGCATTCATTGAAAACATTTTTCTTTTTTCTTTCTTTATGGGTCATAGCTCATAATTGATAATTCATAAAGAAAAGATTTTGGGAATCGCTACTACCGCTCCACTTGTTAACTACGTCACTCTATTCTACACACGGTGGTGGTGGTGGTGGTGGTGGTGGTGGTGGTATCAGAGATATCTATCTTATATTAAATACTTGTATTTCTTTTATTTTTGTCATTTTTATAAGTAAATTGTTTAAGTCAAACATTCCAAAATAAAACACACAACACTTATATAATATACTAAATTAGACTAAATATAGGAAATCATTGAATATTTATCTAGTTAGTATTTTCACTATAATAATTAATATTATCACTAGTTCTTTTTCAAAATTTTATTAATTATAAAATGATGGAATTATTAATCATATGTGGAATGAAGTTGGTTTCTTAAAAAAATATTACTCTCTCCGTTTCTAAACGGGTGTCTATTTTTGTTAGTTTACTAATTTCACCTTTTATCAGTCCTGGTGTGAATTTATAAAATTGTATGTGGGTATTAAGGACATTAAGGTACATGTACTTGCTAATGACTTTAAAAGTTATAGCTTACTTTTTTTGGGGGAAAAACTAAAAAAATATATTCATTTAGGAACGGAGAGAGTAATTACTAATTAGTAGAGTCTATTACTCCCTTCGTTCTAGGCAAAACTCCTAGTTAGAAAGTCAATTTTTTTAAAAAAATAACATTTTTATTCCTTAATTTTTGAAATTGGATCCTTTGAGTGGAACATTTCAAAATGAAAAATTGACTCTTTACCCGAAAAGAAGGTAATAATTATTAAGTATTTTTGTACAAACAAAATAAAGGGTAATGCTAGGACCACTTTAATAACACTCAATTTTAGAAAATGACGCAAGATCTTGTGTCATATAACATAACTTTTAACTTATAATGGCGTAAAATACCAAATAAGATTACACATCGAAACCACATCATTTGACAAATTTGAACGCCATTTAAAGATTACTCCAAAATAAAACATCAAGTGTCGCATTAAAAACATAAAGTGGTAATGGCTAGAGGTTTTATATACGCAGTTTAAAAGCTAAATTCCCACTCTTTTATGTTACTAATCACAGTTTCCGTTATTAACTTAATATAATTGTAACAGCACAAACAAATACACTTTAGGAAGCTTGCTCAGGGAGTTCTCTACCCAAGTTGGAAGGTACGCTAATCCCCCTCCCCTCTCCTTTAGCAGATTTTCTTAATTTATCTCTCACAATTATAGATTTCGAGAACTCCTATGATCACAAGAAAGACAGAATTAATGGAATTCATATTTGATAATCAGCTAAAATCTATCTTTCTTTACAAAGTAAACTAGAAGGGAAGGTAGCATTGATCACTGGAGCAGCAAGTGGCATTGGCAAGGAAACTGCAGCTAAGTTCATTAACAATGGTGCTAAAGTCGTGCTTGCCGATATCCAAACCCAACTCGGCCACGACACAGCAACACAACTCGGACCCCATGCCTCGTTCATCCCCTGCAACGTCACCAAGGAATCCGATATCTCTGATGCAGTTGACTTCACCGTATCCACATACGGTAAACTTGACATTATGTACAACAATGCGGGGGTAGCATGCCAATCCCCAGCAAGCATAGTCGATCTTGACCTTGATCGGTTTGACCGGGTCATGTCAATCAACGTCCGGGGTGTCTTGGCAGGAATCAAGCATGCAACACGCGTGATGGTCCCACAACAAAGTGGGTCCATCTTATGCACTGCTAGTGTGGCTGGAATGATGGGTGGGCTAGCTCCACACACATATTCCATATCAAAGTTTGCAGTTGTTGGGATGGTGAAATCTTTGGCTGCAGAACTAGGTAAGTATGGAATTCGAATCAATTGTATTTCGCCTTTTGCTATTCCGACACGATTTTCCATGGATGAAATGCAAAGGCTCTTTCCTGGAGTTGAGAGTCAAATACTGATGGATATGATACATAAAACAGGCATATTAGAGGGAGCCAAATGTGAGCCCGAGGATATAGCAAATGCTGCAGTTTATCTTGCATCCGATGATGCTAAGTATGTCAGTGGGCATAATCTTGTGGTGGATGGTGGTTTTACTTCGGTCAAGAGTTTGGAGTTTACTGCTCCAAGTCAAATTCACTAAGAATGCGAAATAAAATAACTTTTGAATTTGAAAGTGCAAGAAAATAACTCGGGGGGGGGGTGTAGAATTTGGACTCTTGTTAAGAGTTTAAATGTCTCCCTGATTCTCCATTGCAGTTTCACATTGTTCCTTACTTTAGCAAGAAATTCTTTTGCCCAGTAAATTGTTGCAGTCATAGATGTTGGTGTTGGAAATAGTAGGTGATAATACAAAATCCCACATGAGAAAGATAGAAAACCTTTCGTATGTTTAAAAAAGAGATCCCAAATCGAAACACCTAAACGTAATAGCAAAATTCCTAAACGTAATGTTATTCAAAAGGTAAAATTACTTTTCCATCTCTCTTCACATTTAAATTATACTACTCCTTCCCCCTTTAGGTAATTTTGATTATGTGTCATTGTTGATTCGATTTTCATTATTAATTCACACGATATCGCATGTGAATTAAATTGATTTTGATTCAGTTTATTTTTTCTTTTCAATTACGACCAAAAAACCGTTGATTTGTATTTTTTTTCGATTTCGGACAAAACAACCGCTACAAACTAGCGGAAGTTTTATAAAACATCCGCTAGGGTGTAGCGGATGTTTTACAAAACATCCGCTAGTATGTACAAAAGTGAGTATCTATCAAATGTTAAAAGGAGTATTTAGATCATTTTATACATTAAATGGTGTTACGTTTAGGACCGCTCATCCCAAATATGGGTTGTGTGTTATAGTAAAAGGTTTTTACATAAAGGTTCAGCATGTTATTTATTTAAATATGAATATGAATACAACATCTCCAGCATCGTTTTTTGTACGAAATTCTTATGTGAGAGATATATATTTTTTGTAATAATAATACAATTTTTTGACATTATAATTAGATTGTTAATCTTTTTCATGGTTATAATATATTTTTTCTATTGTTACTAATATTAAACGATTTTCTTACCTAAATATTTTTATAATTAATATAAGTTTCTAACTAACGTGTGATACATATTTTGTATTAGTAATAATAGTAAAAATCTTTGATCTAAAAATTTAAAATTAATATCTAACTTGATAATAATATTAGAAGCCTTTTTGTTAAAAACTTTTAAAATTATAATTTATTTTTAAACAATGTGGAATACTTATTTTATATTTCTATTGGTAATAAAAGTTTATGTCTTTTATCTAAAGACTTTTAAAACCAACACTACATTCTAACTATATGCTATACATATTTTCTATTTGTAATAATAATAGTAGATAAAAGATTTTTTAACCAACATTCATTTCTAAACAATGTGAGATACATATTTTCTATTGGTAATAACATAAAATACTTTTATCTAATGACTTTTATAACTAATACTCGTTTCTAAATAATGTGAGATACATTTCTTTGTAACCAATGTGAGATCCATCATCTAAAAAGTTTTTAAACCAATATCACTATTCTAACCAATGTGAAACATTTCTCTTCTATTGTTAACTAGCAAAGCACCCGTGCGTTGCACAATTTATACACGAGTATAAAATCATATACTCAATTAACGTTGAATAATAGACAATTAAAAACTTTAATATGAACAAAATAAAAAAAAAATAATAAACAGTAAAATTAAAGATAGAAATTAAATCAAACAAATTCAAAAAGGTTATTATAAATTTTGGAATACTTATATATAGACAACATTTGTTGTTGAACATGGACTATTACAATTATCATTATCAATAACAAAATTCAAATACCTTTAGGATCAGTAACTCTAGACAAAGCGAGATACAACTGGTCATTACTAAAATCATATTTTTCATGCATCGCTATACAAAAAAATAAAACACTTTCATACATCGTGATGTAAGAAGTGATTTTTTTTTCAATTGAAAAAAAAAGTAGGAGAGCAGAGCGGCTAAAAAGGATATTCGCCCGCAATTTTCCCTAATTCAAAATAATAAACATTTCAATCCAACCCAAATTAAATAACCCTAAGCAAATAGACCATACACATTCCAACCTACATTAGCTAAATATAAATACCCAAACACGACCTCTGCCCTATTACATTTGTTGTCTAAACCACAAAACAACTTTTTTAGGGCCTCGGCCGAATGATATAACTCTTCCCTCAGTTATTTCTCCTCGGCAGCGAGCCGGTCCTCTCTCTCTCAAGCTCATTTGTTTCTTTAACTCCTCTTCATTTTGGGTGACACGTTATTTCAAATTTTGTTCCAAAAAAAAAACGCTGAAATTTCATCAAATTTCTCAACGCCTTCTAACATCTCATTGTAAAATGAAAAGTTTGGTAATAATCTATATAATTGTATTTTCGAAAAAAATCTTATAAAAAAAAATATTTTCATGCATAATTAATTTCACCGACGAATATAAACACACTAAGAAAGAACCCCTAACACTTTTAAATTAAATAAAAAGAGGCCATAATTTTTTTATTAAGTCAAATACATATATAATTAATACTTTTTGGACTTATTTTAATTTATTGCATAGAATTCCATGTATAGATTTGTATATTATGTTAGATAAAATAACTTAAAATATTTCTCCGGTATAAGAATTAAGAAAATTCAAATTTATTAACATAAAAATTTTAAACTTATATTTCCACATTTTTTATTTGATTGTTCAAGATCAAAATGTCTTAATTTTTTCTTCCAAATATGTAAGATAGATGATACGATCCAATAACTTATTTGCTCTAATAAGATACTCACTATTTATTTTGCTGATATTAAAGCTAAAATGATTTATAGCTAGATACTCATGTTGTATATCATCTTTTCTACGGTTTTGATCCCCTACAATTAAAAGTTTGTGTATTTTTTTTTTCAGATAATGGAAAATAAATGTGTTTATCGAGGTAAATTTTGTTAAACAAACACAAATTATCAAAGGGATTTATTAAATGTGATATTACAATGTAAATGGTTACAATGTTTTTTTAACTAATAAAGTTTCATAAATATATATATAATGACAAGGGTACATTTTTTCCTCAAAAATCTCACTTTTGAATTATTGACTTTTGAGTTATCATTTCACTTTTTCTCACTCCTATCCTCTCTCTATTTTATCTCTTTCTCTTTTTCTCTCCCGTCTACTCCCTATTTTCTCTCATCACCACCATTTCCTCTATTTTAATTATGTTTAAACATTTTTCTCTCTTTAAACATAAAAAATAGTAACTAAAACAAAAATAATAGTTCCAAAGTCAAGAAAATAAAAATATAAGAGGTTAGCAAAATACAAAATAAAAAATAATTTATGGAACACGTCACTATTAAAATAAAAGTTACAGAATCAACAAAACAAAAATAATTTAATGTGGAGGTTAGTAAAATAAAATAATTTACGGAACAAAAGTTTAAAAAAAATTCTTAAAAAGATATATGTAAAAAAATACATTAGTAAAATAAAAATATTTGATGGAACAAAAATAATAGTTACAGAGTCAATAAAAGAAAAACACTTTAAACTGAGGTTACTAAAAAATAAAAATAATTTACGGAACAAAATTTTAAAACAAATTTTTAAAAATAGTTATGTAAAACAAACATACATTAGTAAAATAAAATTATTTGATGGAATAAAAATAATAGTTACAAAGTCAATAAAACAAAATTAATTTAAACTGAGGTTAGTAAAATTATAAAATTAATTTAAGGAACACAAATTTAAAACAAATTCTTAAAAATAGTTATGTAAAACAAAAATATGTTTGTAAAATAAAAATACTTGATGGAACAAAAATAATAGTTACAGAGTCATTACAACAAAAACAATTTAAACTTAGATTAGTAAAATAATAAAAATAATTTACGGAACAAAGGTATTTCGTAAAACTAATTCTTAAAAATAAAACAAAATTAATTGTTACGAAGTCAATAAAACAAAAAATATAATGGAAGTTAGTAAAATCAAAATAATTTACGGAACAAAAATAATAGTTAGCTGTAAAAATAATTTCGTTATTTTGATTTTAGCTTATTTTCTTATCAGAAATTCCTTTATTCATAAAATACAAATATAATTTAATAAAAGTAATCATTCAAAATGAAGAACTTATTTGAGTTCAGATTCTATTTGCATGGCGGAAAAAAATTCAAGTTTGTTCGAAGACATTTATTCTAGAGAGTTTTTGAATAGTATAAAGTGTTCGGGGTTACCAAACCATGAATTGACACTTAAAATTGGTGTTTCAATAATGCTATTGAGAAACATTGACCATGTTGCATTGTGCAATGGAACAAGACTAATCATCATAAATCTTGGGGATCACATTGTTGAAACAAATTTTTTGAAAGGAAGAAATATTGGAGAAAAAGTTTTTTATCTCAATATTGACATTAACTCCATCCGACGTAGGCCCTAAGGGGTGGCCCAGTGGTAGAGTTGAGACTTTACAAAATGTGAGGTCTCAGGTTCAATCACTTCCCATCCCCCCTTAGGGGAAAGGTCTACAAAAAAAAAAAAAAAAAAACTTTATCTAATGTAAGGTTGACGTTCAAGTTCTAGAGAATATAATTTTCATTGCTGGTTTCATATGCAATAATAATTAACAAGTGTCAAAATCAATAATTGCATGTAAGTCTCTTTTTTAAGAAACCAATATTTAGTCATGGGCAGTTATATGTTACAGCTTCTAGAGTAACAAATTATTTTGATTTGAAGATATTGATATGCGGTGAAGATGAAAAACCAACTAATAAAACAACAAATGTTTTATATAAGGAATTTTTTAGAATCTATAATGATTATTGATATACTGATGTGTATTTGTTAATAAACGATTCTTCTTATTTTATCCTTTAAGATTTTTTATCCTCTTTATTTTATTTATGTACGATTTAGTTGAAAAAGAAGAATGATCGTGCGTTAAATGCACAGGTTAACAAAACTAGTTTTATATTAATCTTGAATACAAAAATATTGATTGATCACTTTTACCTAAGAATGATTATAAATATCTTATTATCAATAGTTTTTAGTAATATAATGATATTTTTTTGTAGGTTATTAGAGGAAAATATGTCTCTCAAGGAGTTTTAACTATAAGTTTTCGATGTTCCTAGTTTCACTTGCTAAGGAGTTAGGATTATTATTCATTACCAAAATTTAATATGCTAATAATAATCCAATTATTTTACTTAGAAAGAAAAAAAATCTTATATACTTGTTAATGATTTTTTTAATTCGGATTAAACATTAACAAAACTTTTTTATTTTATTCAATTTTGTATCAAACATATTTAAATTATGATCAATTGATATTTTTTTTATATTCGATTGATTAAGGATAATATATTAATTCCATTGAAAAAATAAAAAAAACTTATTGATATATGAAATATGCAAATATGAATCAATGGATATTTCATACACTAAAATAAAATACAAACTTATAAAAAATTATAAAGACAAAGAAAATTATAAATTTTGAATACCAATAATAAAATTAAACCAATTGCAAACAAATCTTATAACCTCAAGAAAAGAAATTACAAACTATCATTGATCATCAAATTATTCAAAATCAAAACCACTTCCACCATTACAAAAACATGAGAAGATTTGAGTAATCATATTTGACGATTCAACAAAAAGGCCACAAACTAAAAGTAGATAAATGGTAATCCTTTTCTTGCTTAAGTCTCTTGTCCACATTGGATGAAAATTTATATCTCAGTAATATCTTCACAACTTGGACATAATCACATTGTACAAAATCTTTCTTTTACGAGTCCTTCAAAGACGTTTTCACTTCATCCACAAAACAATTGAAAATAGGAAGAAAAAAAATCCATATGTTGTAAACATCCGTCGAAAACATGATATACACTTTGCACAAAAAATAGTTTTCTCCAAATGAAAGAAGATTATATATTTAATGATCATTCCACCTAGGTGGGTCGAACATCAGACTTGATTGAGGGAAAATGGAGATTTCTTCTTCCTTGTTCAATGATTATATTTAACATGGTTTTACTATGTTTATCAAAGGAAAGACAACAAACTTATATTGGCTTCATCATTAAAATTTGTTTGGAAATTGAATAGCCATGGAAATATTGATCTCGCCAAGGCGTCTATTTATAGTTGAAAGAATTTATCTTGCAGATAATCCAACCTTTATTTTGTTATTGTACTCATTCCTCATTCAAATGATAAACTATTCTATAATTAAATATATATATTTCAAGTTATCACACTTCCAATATAACTAAATCTCCTTGAAGTAAATGATTACAAGATTGACATATTATCCAATTAATGTGCTAAATGTAAATTATTGAGATTAATTAATGTATGTGGTATTCATTGGACTCGGTGTAAATGAGGAATATGTAAAGATTTTTAATTCATGCATCAAATCAATAATAATGACAACTTATATTTTATATTTTCAAAGTAAATTTTTAATGCATTAATAATATCAAGAGTCAAGACAAAAGTGCTTCTATTTTTGGAAAGTTCATTTTGGCGGGAAGTTTCCAAATATTGCACCTCTCCATATATATATATATATATAATGGTAAACTTTTAAAATCAGAATCACTCTCTAACCAACGTGGGATACATATCTTTATTTGGTAATAATAGTAGAAGTCTTTTATTAAAAAAAAGTATAACCAACATCTATTTCTAAATAGTATGAGATACATTTTTTCTATTATATTGATGATAAAGCTAAAAAAAAAACTTTTAAAACCAACATCATTTTTTAACAAATGCAGGATATCTCTTCTATCTATATTATAAAACGGCTAGTAATTAACTAGGGCTATTCAAAGGTTGAGATTAAATTATCTTAACAATTTTAAAGGTTGAGATTCACCCCCCACAATTAATATTATGAGCAGTCACCCCATTTTTTCTTCTACCTATGATTTATCTTTACATTGCAAAGTCACATCCTACGATTAATCTTCTGAACAGTCACCCCTTATAAAACATCAATCTCTCAACTATCACTTGAAGCAATGTACCCCTTAACTGTAACATTTTTTTAAAATTGCACCTTCTATTTAAGCATTGTCATTTCAATTCACGAAATCAAATATAGTGACACCGTGAGTATGGAGATCTAGTGAGTTATATAAAAGAGTTTAGGGTCTAATTGACGGCACTGATCGAATTATACTAAGCACAACTGACGGTCCAGATTGATTCGTAAGTATGTGAGTTATAAATACACCCCTCAGTTATGCGTTATGTTTGAATTATCCCCTCTTTTCGCTCCGTAGTTAATTGACGACCTTCCCTGATCGAATTGTGTCAAACACAACCGGCGGTCCAAATTGATCCGTAAGTATGTGAGTTACATATGAACCTCATCTATGAGTTTTGTTTGAATTACCCCCTCTACAATTACATATAAAACCTTTAGTTGTGAGTTTTGTTTAAATTACCCATCAGTTATGAGATTTGTTTATCCCAAATATCAATTGAACCGAGATCTTATACCGACACCATGCCTATGACACGGACATAAATACTAGTTAGTAACAATAGCAAAAGTCTTTTATCTAAAATTAAAATTAAAATCATTTTCTAACCAATGTGAGATATACATTTTTTTATTAGTAATAATGGTAGAAGTTTTATATCTAAAGGTTTTGGAAACCAACATTTACCCTCTACCAAATGTATGATAAATATATTCTATTGGTAATAATAGTAATTTTTAAACCAACATTAATTTTTAACAAATGTGGGATACACCTCTTCTATTGAGAATAATAGACTTAATAGTAGAATACTTTGTAACCAATGTGATACATGCATCTATTCTATTTGTAACAAAAAGTCTTTAATCTAAAGATTTTTTAAACCAACATTTATTTTTAAACAATGTGATATACATATATTTTATTGTTAATAAGAGTAGAAGTCTTTAATATAAACTTTTAAAACTAACATTTTTTCTAAAAAATGTAAGAAACATCTATTCTATGGTGATAAAAATAGAAATCTTTTATCAAAATACTTTCAAAACTAACATCAATTTATAACCAATGTAAGAAATATCTTTTATATTGTTAATATTAGTAGAGATGTATTTCATATTGGTTATAAATTGATTTTGGTTTTAAAATTCATTAGATTAAAAATCTAACATTTTATTACTAATAAAAGAGTTGTATCCCGTATTGGTTTGAAAATAATGTTGGTTGTAAATATATATATATATATATATATATATATATATATATATATATATATATATATATATATATATATATATATATATATATATATATATATATAAGACTTCTACTATTAACAATGATAGAGATTAATATCTCATTATTGTATTAATTATTAATACATATTATTAATAGGTAATGGTTGAGAAACAATGAGTCACACATGAATGCTTGAGAATAATAATAATATTATTGTTATAATAATAATAATAATAGCAATAGTAATAGTATAATAATAAAAAATAATATTGTACAATTCTTATCATCATTTTCATAAATGAAAAGAAAAATAAAATTTCGTCCAAATGAAAGCTTTTAACATATCTGCATTAGTTGATACCTTAAATTTAAGACTTTATGGTATTAAAATATTTATTTTGAGACTTTTAAAATCATTATTCATATTATAACAATGTGAGATAATTCTTTTCTATTTCTATTGGTAATAAAAGTTTAAGATTTTTATCTAAAGACTTTTAAAACAAACTTCTCTTTCTAACCATGTGGTATACATTTTTTTGATTGGTAATAATAGTATTTTTAAAACCAACATTAATTTCTAACAAATGTGGGATACATTATTCTATAGTAATAATAATAGTCTTTTATATAAAAACTTTTGAAATCAATATCTATTTCTAAACAATGTGGGATACATCTCTTCTATTGATTATAACATAAAAATAATAATAGTAATGGTATTTTATCTAAAGAGTATTGAAACTAACATCTATTTCTAAATAATGTGTTATACATCTCTTGTATTGATAATAACATAAAATTCTTTTATCTAAAGACTTTTATAACCAATATATATTTCTAAATAATATGAGATACATTATCTAAAAATATTTTAAACCAATATCAATTTCCTAATCAGTGTGAAATACATATTTTTTTCTATTAGTATTAAGTCTTTTATAAAAAGACTTTTTGATGCGTCCTAAATAATGCACGGACACATTGGGCTTAACAATATGTATATCCGGCTTTCAATTCTATCCAAAACCTTCAAGGCCCAAACCTGTAATGCAAACACCAACATGAGAATTAACAAACACTCAGTTGAGTAAGCAATTTGACAGAGTTTAGCCTAGGTAAAAAATCACGTTACCTCCCACATTTGCCTTGAGGGGATTATATAGCCTGCTTGGACAGCTGGGATAACTTCCCATTGAATGGCGGAACATGAAAAACGGGCACATTAACTACCACGTTCAACTTAACGGCCACGTCTTGAATGTGGAGACGGGTTTCCCGGAGGTAACTGTCTACGTCCAAGACAACCGTTGCTAGGTTACCGAGCACAGTGAGCATGCTCGTCTTGACCTATCTTCCTGCTCGCTGCATACCTGGGGCCGTGGTTGCTACGTATCCGGTGCACGCTTGGCCTCAGGGGATGGGTGCTCGTCTTGGGCCAAACGCTTGTAGGCTGGGTGTTGCTCGCTCATGACTTGGGCTTGGATCTTAAGGAGTGCACATGTTCTGTCCGTGATTGAGGATGGCGTGATGTGCACTCGACTTGTGCTTGGACCTATTGGGCCGGGTAGTTTAGTGGCCCCATGCTCCTTGCCTAACGAGCATACATGCGCGGAGCGAGGAGCAAAATAGCCTAGAATTCTTCTGGAAGTTTGGTCGTCGAGACACTTGGTTCATTTTAATCATTTGCAAGTAACAGTGCCGAGGTCAAATGATAAATGGATGCCAGCCTAGGGTATGATAGGTACTGAAGGGACGTCGGGGTATTGTTAGACGTAGGTCACCGGAGTTGCCGTCCGGTGGTCATCTTGTCGTAGGTGGTGGATATCTGGCTATATTATCTGTAAAATAAACACCATGAGTCGGCGGGGAGGGTCCCCGCTAAAAATCCTTTGGCGTGTTAATCAGTACACTGAGTATGAGAGAGAGGGCGCGTAGCCCCCAAGTGCGTGTGTGATTCTAAATTAGAAGAAGAGAGAGCCCCCACTCTATGAACTACAGGGGGTTATTTATACCTGAGGGAATGGATTTAACTCGTTGTGCATGGGCCCGACCCAATCCTTCAAACATCATGCAAAATACAGTGGGCCATTAAACGAGGCCCAAATTCTATTGAGGCGGATCCAAAATATGCACATCAGTAGCCCCCTACTCATTATTCTTCGAGTTTCATCTTGGAGGTAAGGAGTACTTCCCTTAAATTTCTCGGGACGGCTGGGGCTTAATCACTTTCACATTGACAAACAAGATAACATAAATGCCGGAATGAGTCACAACTTAAGTCGTTTTTGATCGCCATTGTATATTTTAATTAACTAGTATGTTTTATAACTTGATTGTATCTTTATATAGCGAGCAGAGCATCACTTGGGCCAAGGTCAAGTCCCAGTACTCGACTATGCAAGCAAAACTACTTTTGAAAAGTTAGTGAGTAGAAGCGCAGGTAGGCGCGGTGTACAACTCAAACACGAGTAAACTCGAACGGGAGCCTTTTGGCGAGCAGAGACATAACATGCTCGTCAAAAAAATGAACACTTGGTCTTAGGTAAAATCTAAGAACCACTCGAACACCAACCCTTTTTCACGAGCAGAGATACCTTTTACTCGTGAAAAAGAGAATAATCGAGATAACAAGCTCGAACACCAACCCTTTTTCACGAGCAAAGATACCTCTCCTCGTGAAAAAGAGAATAATCGAGATAACGAGATCTAACATCAACCCTTTTTCACGAGCAGAGATACCTCCTACTCGTGAAAAAGAGAATAATCGAGATAACGAGTTCGAACACGAACCCTTTTTCACGAGCAGAGATACCTCTTACTCGTGAAAAAGAGAATAATCGAGAAAACAGGCTCGAACACCAACCCTTTTTCACGAACAGAGATACCTCTTACTCGTGAAAAAGAGAATAATCGAGAAAACAAACTCGAACACCAACCCTTTTTCACGAGCAGAGATACCTCTTACTCGTGAAAAAAAGTATAATCGAGATAACTGAGCGGCAAGCAGAGAGCGCATGCGTAAATAGAACAAAATCTGATAGTGTGGCTCGGGCACAATAATAGCGTGCTCGGGCACCAAGTACATAGTAGCTTCCGGGAAGAAGCGTATCATGCTTGATCTTCCTTGGTGTAGCCCCTACTTCTCGAATGCGAGGGTTTATCTTGAAGTTGAGAAGTATCGCTAATCAGTACTGTTGGCTCTCGGGCAGAAGCCGACATATAGTATATATGCTCATTCTGGTCACTCAGATCTCTGAGTAGTTACTATTTGTTAAGGCTCATAGTGTGCTCGAGCACGATAGAGCTGTTGGGGGAAGCCTAGGATCTGTTGACATGGACTTCATACATGAAGCCTTATGCGCATCATTTGCAAATCAAACATATTTATCCATTTAATAAAATTGAGGTTTGTTTTGTGCATTTAACTTATGTGAGCAAGAAAGTAATCATGTTTCTACACAACACAACCAAAAAATGACGCAATATCATTATTTAATTTGATTCATAAACAAATAAATCATGTTATCCCGTGCACAATGTCAATTAAGTCAATAAGTCAATAATTCAAAGTACATTGGACGTATTTAATGCAATTTATATATGATATGAATGCTCCTCATAATATCATATATTGCATGTTATAATTGGTGATTTAATCACATTCAATTTACTTTATGCCAAATAGTAAATGTCATGAGTAATTATCACAAAATTAAATAATCAATTATGTATCTCTCACCCTATAATTATGATAATCAATAATGGCAAAACGCACCTTTGGGCCACTGTACTTTGCCAAACATTGCAATTAGGCCACTGAGACTTCAAAATTTTCAGTGCGGCCACTGTACCAGACTTATCTTGCACGTTAACCCATTTTTTAACGAATGTTACATTTTGACGTTATCTTCGAGTGAAATACCCTTTTTGCCCTCGTCTTCATTACTATCAGAAATCAAACCCAGATCTAAAGACCAAGTAACGCAGATCTGGGTTTTCAAACTCATATCTGGGTTTTACAAATTAAGTTTCTAAATCAGTTTGAACTTTAGTGAAATGCACGACCCTACCTAAGCGACCCATCCCCTCCCCTCCCTCTAGGTCTATGACCATCTCTTTCTCCATACACGCCGCTCTCGCTCCATGATTGTTTCAATCCTAAAGCATTCTTGCTTAATTAGCTCATTTCCGTAAAGCAAAGAGGAGCTCGTACGTAGATTAGAGGATGCTTATCGCATGCAATAGCATGGACTTTGGGTGGAAGGATGAGGTGCGACTAAGAAGGAAAGAGAGATTCTGCACGGTGAAGTCGAGTATGTGGACGGATCGAATTTGAGATCTTAGGTAAGACCTGAAGAAATTGCCATTGACGAATTGTAGACTGTTCCGGTGACGGTTCCGTCGAGTACATCTGGAATTTAACATTAGTTCCGGCGACGGTTCCGTCCTCCTCCCCTTTCTCAGTTGGTTTCTCAACTCTTTCTGCGTGTGTGTGTGCAATGGAATCCCTACACACACCCATCTCTTTCTTTGTCAAAAATGATTATGAGCTCCGATTGGTTCTTCATAGAAGCCCTTTTTAACCTTCTCATCGGCGGGCTCGGTGGGTCTCATAATCTCATCGAAACCCCACCACCATCTCTAGATTTGTTAGATCCATATCCACCACCGTCTCTCCCCCCCTACGCCTCAGCACTCCAAATCTCAGAGCGCAGATCCACCTTCGCCAACAATTATGATTGTATCTCCTCCATCGACCCAGGCATGTACGGCTGACCATGGAAGAAACTTAATTTGTAAAACCAGTATATGAGTTTGAAAACCCGGATCCGGGTTACTTGGTCTTTAGATCGGGTTTGATTTCGATAGTAATGAAGACGCGAGGGCAAAAAGGGTATTTCACTCGAAGATAACGTCAAAATGTAACGTTCGTTAAAAAATGGGTTAACGTGCAAGATAAGTGCAGTGCGGTGGCCTTGACGAAAATTTTGAAGTCTCGGTGGCCTAATTGCAATGTTTGGCAAAATCTGATGACCCAGGTGTGTTTGCCATCAATAATTGGTGACTTAAGTACATTCTCTTTTGTTGTAAGCTTGGTACAAGTTGCGTAGTCTTGAGCAATCAAGCGATTTTCATTATAACTTAACTTTAATTAGTTAGGCGTATAA
>CM028382.1:114703022-114708022 GCA_013146195.2 Codonopsis lanceolata
GACGCTGGCGCTGGATAGCGCCTTCGCAAGCTTTGCTTAAGTCGGGTGAAGTCCACGCACATTCGCCACTCTATCATTTGCCTTTTACCATTACCACATTTGCTAGCCAGTCGGGTATTGAATCTCTCAATGATGTCCGCCTTCAGTTTCGACCTCCGCTGACGTCATTCTTTCTCGTGAGTACGCCTGTCGCTGATTCGTGTGAAGCGTGGTCGACATTGAGGTCGCTGGCAGCAATGCTTCACCGATGCTCCTCATGTTCAACCGTCTACGCAAACACATCCAAAGCTTCAACAAATAATCTACCTTGCCCGAAGGCCGTGGAGGCTGGCCTTCCCGATTTTAATTTTTGCTCTGGATATGTGGATTGATGATGATTCTCCTTCCTCGCCCTCCGTCGAATATCGCTCGCCCCGACTCGCAAAGTGTCAACAAATTCAATATCCTCAGTTTAGAGCGCTTTCTCCTTAAGGCCTAGAAGTGGGCCTCGTGGCTTGTTCGAGAGTCTTTCCGAGTTTGCCTGAGCCTGAGCTTGCTCTGAGGCTCTATATCCATGGCTCTGCCGCTGGTCCCTCCGAGCTCAATGTTGTTGATAGAAGTGATGGGTAGGCTCAACGGAGATCGCCGCACTTCTGAAGGTCCACAATCGGCTTAGAATCGTGATTGATCGATCGGGAATGTCCACAATCGCTGTTTTTTTCTTTTCCGAAGCCTTTGACATACTCCCCACATTGCTCTGTTCTGCTGGGTTTCAGGATCCCCACCCATTTTCTCAGATAGAACTTGGCTTTCTCGTGGGGAATGGAGGTGACCATCTCGAATTTTGGCCATCGCGGAGCACCTAAAATGCAGCCGATGTCGTGTCGATCACCAAGAATGATCATCTCAATCCGTGTTTGGGCCCCATCACCCATGAATACCTCCAAATGATCGTGTTTTAACCCCTCATCTGTGATTGGTAAAGCCTTCAAGCTTCCTAAATACGGTTTAACATGGTATCCTGAACTCCAACCCTCAAGGTGAATACATGATGTCCCGACTCCTCAGGCCTTCAAAGAAAATCGCGAACTATACGAGGCAGAAATGACCAATGAAAGTGCTCTCTGAAAACATATGCTCTGCCTCCCGGCCTCATTGGGCGCTGATCGCCTGACAAGGAATATATATGTTTCCCGAGCCGTGTGTTGACTCGAGCTCCTCCCGAATCATGTTTATCACCCCCCGAATCCGAGGGCCTGGCCGCCTCTTCCTCTTGGGTCCTCCCGATTATTGTTGGCATTGTTTCCCACCTGTCCAAGCTGCCCAACTTGCCCAAGATTGATCAATTTTTGATCTCCCTTTCAACACTTGGCGCTGCCAGGCTGCCATGGTGGTATTCACAAGATTTTGTGTTGTCTCGAGTATACTGAGCTCTGGATCAAGAGGATGGGGGGATAGCGCTCCCACCTGAGCATGATCTTTCCCCGCCGTGTTTAATCTGGTAAACTCGAGATTCTCGAACAACCTTCGCCTGGGTTGATGATTTTCTCCTATCCTGCTCGAGCTGGGCCTGGCCTGCTCTCACCGGGCGAGGCCGAGCCGCCCGAGCCTTGTCTTTTCCTTTGGCTTTATCCGCTTCTGGCCGAAAGCAAAATAGATGAGAGTTCGCCAAAGAACTCGCCTTAGAAGCCCCTGTTCATTGCTAGCATGGTCTTCAGTGGGCCCCGCCTCATGTTGTTTAGATAGCAAAATGTTATCTCCGGTCACTGTCGCGGTCACTGCTCGAGCATCTCCTCGAACCTTTTCGTAATCGCGTAATCAGAGGGTCGATCTCCTTGCTTGATCTTAGCAAGGTCGAAACGATTCTGGGGTCAGCCCTCAGCAAGGCAATTCGCCGTTAAATTCTTCCAGAAACTTTTCTGAGCACCGCCCAGCTCCCAATGGTTCCTCTGAACTCGCCCAACCAACCGCTTGTGCCTTTCCCCTGGCGGTCCCTGGTCGAATGCCCGCAGATTTTCAAGGCTTCAATATTCAGAATCATCCGAATTTGTGCCTCAAACGATCGGAGCCAATCGCTTGCGCTCGTTTCCCAAAATATTTGTCAAATTGTGGAAGATGACCCCCGCTGGTGGCGCATTTTCACTCTCGAGAAAGTGGCCGCTCTCCACGCTTAATGGCGCCATAACGGCTTGGCCACGCCTAGGCTCGCCATTTGTTTTGCCATGTCCCTTTTCATAGCCTCCATCTTCTCGTACGCCGCCTCGCCCTTCACAATTCAAGAATGGGCGGATCCGAGGTATCGCCACGCATACGCGTGGCAGCGGGCGCAGCAGGAGGAACCCACCTCCGAGTGATGCGAAGCCAGACTTTGGGGTCGTTGAGCTCAGCCTCTACACATTCCCCGATCTCTACTGGCCATGACTCTCCTCCTCGCATAAGTTCTCATGGCGATGTGGGAATGACTGTCATGCGTCGATTCGGCCACTGTCATCTAAGATGCTTTGTCGCTTCCACCGCCCGTACGGTATGTGAACGACAGGCAGCGGCTCGCTGGGCGCTGCAATCGCTGAGGAGGCTATCTCCAACAAAGCCGGACATTTCAGCCAGCAGTATCGCCACATCGCCATCGGTATCGGCATGGCTCAAAGCGAAAGCAGATTCTTTGGTTGGCAGCATACATTTTACTATAATACTCGCCTGAACTTGCGAGCGGCGGCAAAGAAATTGTTGATCGGGGTTATGTCGGCCGATTCATGTGACTACCCCCGGTACATTACCGTTGGCGGTGGCGACAGAGATCCTTCGAGATCTTGAGAACGCAGCATCTGCGTCCCGTCTCATTTATAACCCGGCTGGCATCACGTTGGCTTGCCCGGCTGTGGGCATGTTGGGAGATTTGCCCTCAGCGAATGGCACTTCATTGCCAGCGCGCTTTGCCACTGCGACCACCTTTTGGTTCTGGTTTGCACCGAGTGCGGTGCTGCAGGGAGGGTTGTTTCAACTTGGTGGTGCCCGGCTGTTGATTGCTGCGGTGGCATGGTGTTTGCTACCCTTTCCACCATTGCAATAGAAGAATAGTGAAAGATTTTACTGGGAGAAATGTAGAGGAAGTGATGAAACTTCGTTTCGGCGACAATGGAACCAAAGCGATGTGGCAAAGTGCCTGACTTGGGCCGTCCTTGAAATGGGTAGGATATCGGGCTTGTGAGCACCTTCCTCGAGCTTTGTTAAGATCACAAGAACACACGAGTTGAAGTGCGAGGCAAGGCCTCATGAAACCTCGGCGTGAGAGTAAGTATCAGTGATTGTCAAGAAGCAAATTGACGAATAACGAGGCTCAAGAAATGTGTGTACCTTGTTGATGATTATGGAGAGGTATTTATAGGCCTCGAGGTGATTGAATCAGTTTAGGATTCGGTTTCCATGCTTCTTGCTTAGAGATAATCAAGGGAAATCCCTTGATTAGGCTGAAAACAGTGGATTGACCGCGTAGATACTGAGGAGTTGATAAGGCAAGTGTTTTGCTAATCATGGAAACCTTCGACTTGCCTTAGGAAGCAAGCTGTCGTCACCGCGTCCCGGCTTGGTGTGTGCTCGGCGAGCAAGGCTCGCCCGATTATTCATTTGTATTGATCTCAGAACTTGTCGGTCGAAGATCGGCCCACAGTCGAGGCGAGGCCGGTGCTCGACAGGTGCAGGCAAAGTAAGTCTGATTCCTTTGTTACGCAAGTATGATTCCCGGACATGGCCTATGGTCGGACAGGCAAGGCCTTTGCCCGCCCAGGTTTGAGTGAGGGTCATCTTTGCCGGTGCTCGGCTAGCTCTCATCTTGCTCGCTGAGCTGTGGGCCCCAGGGGTATGGTGCTCGTGATTGGCACGTGATGCTAACTCGTGCCTTGCTCGTGACCCGGTTTGGGCCGGGTATATCATTTTCAATCATTACAAATTCCAAAAATACCCATGGAATATTAACCCTGATTCATATATTTAAATGGAAAATTAATTTGTCCAAATTTTTCATACTAATTTAGGTGTCAAGTTTGTGATTGATTAAAAGACGTGATCACATGCTAAGTTATGTTATATCTCACTTATCACATGCTAGTCAGTAGTCACCCATATCTGTTTGGAAAAGTTGAACATATCCCTAATTAGTAATTCCCTATCATAACTCTGGTGAAATCAGTAATTTAAATAATAGAAATGATCATGTTAACAGTCACAGTCTCACGAAAACAGTGAAGTGGACGTAACAAAAGCGGTCACCAATGACCTTTTTTTATTTTTTTTTAAGTTCACAACTCACAACCATGCAATTTACGTATAATTTTACTATCTAACATTGATCTAACTCACAATTTGGTTTGCCAAAGAATAGTAGCATTTAAACGGTTAAAAATAATTCTAGATTATTAAGTGAATTACATATGCAGCAGCTTAAAACATTGATTATAACAAGAGTATCCTTTTGAAGAATCCGTTTTATCTTAATTTGCAGTAAAATTTGGTAAATTTTCATTAGAAGTAGGAAACTTTAAAGAAGTACTCCGTCAGTCCCTAAATTATTTTCCCTTTTTTTTTTGTCTGTCATAAAATAATTATCTTGTTTGAAACTTTTCTTTTTAGAACAACAATTTTACCACTTTATCCTTACTTTTTCATCATACTTTAATTATGAGTCGCATACACACAGTGGCGGACGCACAAAAATTCCCAATTGGGTGCACACATTTAATAAAGTTTATAAATCACTTGGTGCACAAATATACAAATCACAATTCACAACAATTATATAGATTAAATAATCAATTAAAGTTGTTTCAAAATTAGGGTTATTTCAAATTAGGGCTATTTTAAAAATTAGGGTTATTTACTTATTTTAATTTTTAAAATTTAAATCACAAATTCACAATTATAATTTACAAATCCATACAATACAATCATACTTTAATTCAAACAAATAGACGATTAAAATTTAGAAATTTTTGAAGAATACCTCTTGTTACTCTTGTAGAGCAGAC